>WURT03024332.1:0-15638 GCA_009936505.3 Holothuria glaberrima | reverse complement strand
CCTCGTCCGTTATTTTGTCAAATTTGGAGTCTCGACGGTTTATTCACCAATAATAGTTCGCCAAATGCGATTTATTCGTTAAATCCATAGCCTGTTTTGAAACGTGAATAGAAACCAGTTTCCAGGTAACAAAACTTGTCTAAGACTTACCTTCATGGTAGTTAATTGTAATACAATGTTTTTGTTTTGTCATCTAAGAGTGTTTTTCCTGAATGGTCAGCAGAGCTAACTCTCATGATTTATGCTACATTTCTCTGTCAGGTTTTTTGGTTTTTTTAATTTATGTTGTGTATGTATTGAGCATATGTGCTAAGTGCACTTATTTTGAATAAAAAATTGATATTTTTAAACTAAAAATCCCAGATTTGTATCGATTCTCCCCTTCAAATCAGAGTTAAGTTCACATGTGTGACAAACATTTTTTTCAGTTTTGTGTTATATGCACAGTATTTTTGTTTGAGGATGTTATAAACTTGAAATGCACACACAACTTCATCGCAGAAACCGCAGTTGTAATCATGATCATGTGAGTTTACATACATGTGGCGTCACAGATGGTTAAATCTTTGAAAAAAATTGCGACTCTCATAAATAAAAAAAAAATTAGAAACAAAATGCTTTGTGAGCGATAGTGTATTGATGTACGGACATGGAAGAAGCCACACAGAACATTTCATTACTATGTACATTCTTTGATAATTCAAGTAAACTTCCCAATTATTTTTTTCCTTTTATAAAACGGAAAGCATTAAACTGCTTTTTAAAACAATTTTGCACCAAGCTTGCTTGACAGTGGAAAACCCCAATCTGAAAGGAAAATTCTCAACCTTTAAATATCAGCTCTGCATCAATGTTAACTCTGGCATCAAGCGCCATGTTACAAGGTAACACTGATGAACCTACAGATGTAATTTACCACTTTAAGGTTTTCTCGAGTTGATCTTCGTTTCATCTCAAATATCATTACTTATACTTCTGAAGGAGAGGGGGAAGAAGATAGGCTAACACAATTGCACAAAAAGAACGGACCTTTTTTCCAAGGGGCTTGAGGTGAGGGGCTGAATCAACTTTTAACTGGTTGGTTATCTTTCAATATAAACAACTGGGAAGATCCCAATAAACTGCTTTACACTTGTCTATTGCCAATATTAATGATGCTGAAAAAAGGGTTGACATACTTCAACAGTACACTGAGTGCTAGTTTTGAGACCAAAGTTCAGGAAAGCCAAACAATGTGGGGTTGTTAAGTATTTGCTAACAATACCTGTCCTTACACCTAAGCAGCAAAAGTTGCAAGAAGAGAGAACAACAGCCCCAAGGTAAACCACCTCACTGCTGTAATTATCAGACTGGCTACACAGAATGTCTATTTTTGTGACCAAAAGGACAATTTTCAAGATGGTTAAAGTAATTTCTGCCTGAGAAACAGGTTCAGAATTTTCCTTATTAACATCACATAAAAGAAACCCCATCACTTGTACTTCACAAACTGACTACATATTAAAAAGCAAAAAATTGCAACATTGTACTAAACTTGATACAAACTTGAATCGCTATACATGGTCAAAATGAAACTTATTCTGAAGTTACAATTCATTAACATAAATAAATAACATAAACACACCATGCCATCATTTAATAGCACTGTACTGAAGGAGTAAATAGTCTTTGATTACTACATTCTTCTTCTTGTTTACCAAGTTCCAGGCTTGCAGCACACATCTAATAAAATCTGCTGAGTGCCAGCAAAGGATGACCATAGGTATATGGGATATTTTGAAAAGGTGGGGGAGGAGCCATTTTTGCCAAAGAGAAACTAGTATAAACCAGCAAAATTGCCAACTTTTTCTGTTAATCTGCCAAAGAAATGTGTAGGCAGCATCCCTGGCTGGTATGCACTTAGGGATGGCAAAGCCCTTGCCAAGGACAGCCATTTGTTCTCAATATTGTTCAATATTGGGGGAGGGGGGGTTACATGACCCCATTTTCAAATATTCTACTCTGTGAAAAATCATGGTCAATGGGCAATTTCTCAAACATCAGATTGCCACCTATGGCCCTTGCTGTCATACTTTCATGGCTTATGCACATGTACCCACCCTTACTTTATATGGATTTGGACTTATACTCATCTAATGAATTTTAGAAGATGAGTATAGGAACTTTTATGCACTTGCTCTGTCTTCCTACTTTCAGAGCCACATAATTTTTGAGAAATCAACAACTTTCAGGTGAAATGGGCTTGGGGTAAGGCATTTCCATGAAACTACTGGCAAGATTTAGAAACTGCATATGAAACAAAGGTCTACCAAGTCTACCGTACCACAAATTGCAGCATTTCTTCTTCCTAATCATTCATCACAAAAAAAGATGTCTTTCTTTAAAATTTTTGTTCATCTTCTCATACAAGCAATACAGAAAAGCTGACAACAAAGTGGCAACTGGTAAATCAGTTGGAATGACAATTAAAATACATAGACCTTGTTGTCAGTAACAAAAGAAACCTTGCTGGAAAATTTTACAACTGTCCCCTAATATTTTGCCTGTTCATTAAACATCAAATGCTAATACATTTTTACAGCAAATTTTGGGAAATGGAAGTTCTTTTTTCTAAATCCCCTTCACACATGCAAAAAGCTGCAGTGTTACTAATTTTAAAGCAAATGCATTACATTCAATATCCTTTTAATAAAAAATTTATGTTTGTAAAAATCAAACTTTCACAAACAAACTATAACCCCCAGTTTCTTTTTTGGTCAAAACTGCAAATGGCATGGGCTGGTAAACAGGATTACTTGCAACTAGAGGGAATGCAGGATGCATGGACAAACTAACAATGGCCAGTTTTGACAAGCACTTGGTTATAAAAGTATGTTACTACTGGCCCCAGTCAATTATCTCTCTACATGTAACAACAAGAAGACTGCGATATAAGTTTTCAAAGTGACTATTTCCAGCAAATATCACATCTTACAAGACATAACAGAAAATTTTGAACGGCTCTGATCCTGGACAGAGACACCATATTAGTGTACTGTAATGGTCCCATTGAATTTAAAATCCATAATAAGCAGCCCATGACACTTTGTTTAATAAACATAGACTGTCATATGTAACTTGCATTACTTTGAAAAGTTAGAAGCTGCATAATGACTGTCACAAGTGATTATAACCATAAAAGAGCGGGGCCTTAAAATGGTGATGTCAGAAAGTTTCTTGTGACATATAAACATAAAATTCTCCCTACAATTTCAGTAGTACTTCCTTAAGATTGAATGAAAGTTTCCTTTACTGTAACCTGCTACTGAACATTTTTTTGCACCAATGCTTCCCTCATTCCTTTCTTACTATCTTTAAACAAGCTCCCAAGTAAAATACTTCCAAACATACCTTACCATTAATGTTTATGCTTCACTAGGGCTTATATTGTATTTGCACCAGCTTTATTTCTCACCTCTGTTGCTAGAATTGACACCGACTTCTTCTATCCTATCGCCTTGCCTGTTTACTGCTTGGAAAATATGTGAAGGTGGTAGAATGATCCCATCACAATGCAAGTTTGGAACCATTTGTTTACCTACGCACACATGCACCTCATTAGCCTCACCAAAGACAGATACTACAATCTTAACCTCAGTTCATCAGAATGTTTTCCGATGGATGGCCCTGGCCCCTTCATCGTCATACTCTTTCTTGGAAACCCACATCTTCTTGAATGTGTCCAAGGAGGCAAGAATGGAACCACTGTGAGTAAATTACGAGAAATTGTGAGTAATGTAGTATAATAATTTGCATACATTTATCAGTGGATGATTTTCTGTTAATTTCATTACCTATATCTGAGGCTACGTTTATTAAGCTCCTGTTGAAAATACTTTGAAGAAGGAAGAAGATGTCATAAAGAAGCTTCTCTTACACCTGTTAAAAGCATGGGGACAATTTGAATAAACCACTTTAGGAAATGATGTACACATGAACACCAGAAAGGGAAAGAAAGATGAAAAAAAAGGAACAGAGAATTGATATTCAAAAAACAGCAAAACAATATGCATAAGCATAGGAAGCTTTTGAAGGTGTATGTGTGTGGGGGGAAAGGGGGGCAGAAGTGAATGTTAGTGATCAGTGTCCTCAGCCCCTTTGGAATTTTGACTATTCAAAGTGTCCTAGATGCAAAATGGTGCAATGTTGGGCAAACTTTGAAGCAATTTCATCCTAGTCAATGCCATATTTTGGCAAGCATGTCATCTAAAATGGGGGAGTGGGCACCAATCAGAGTGCAGGGGCACTCACCCCCTGCCCCCTTTTCCTACGCCTATGATATGTAGTCATTTCAGGGCTATGCAATGGATGAATACAGAATATGCAAGCAAGCCATTTGTGTAAAAGAACTGTACCAAAAAGCTCAACCTTTATATGTTTATGGAGGGCCTACCATCAAACTGGTGTATAAGCCTTTAGTAACCATAATAAAACCACATCTTAAGGTCCACATAAGTAATTCCATACAGAGTTAATGTTTACATGTGAATAAAAACCAACCACTCACCCAATCCATGTTGAGTAAAGTCTTTCTTGTGGAGCTGCAATCTGTAAAGAGTGAATGACACAGTTAACACCAAATTTTGCAGAGTCATGATAATCTTAACTTAATAAATTTAAGTCCAAAATGTCTTTACCATTTAGCTTTACCTTTCTTGGTTGACAAAACTTGTCTCTGAAAAATACATCATGCAAATCAGAGTTTAACTTGCCACTTGTGACACTAATATCATGACCAGAAGTTTCCTCAAACAAAAATTCATTGCCAAGTGAGAGAAGCTCTTTTCGTCATCTTGAAGGCAGCTGCCCAAAGTAAATTTTCAAAAGTTTGCTAAATCTTACAAATCTCCTCTTATTTTGCTAACAAGTATCTTTCATTATGTTTCTGTATACAAACATTGAATATTGAAGGTAAACCAAGGAGTTTTTCTACATGAAGTAAACCAAGGAGTTTTTCTACATGAATTTAAACAAATGAGTAACAAAAATATTGTCACATGGTTGATAAGAGCCTTTCCTGAACAAGGATGATGGGGCACACCCATTCATATTGGGGGAACTGCATTTTCTCTTTAACTGAAGGCACGAAAAATGCTTTGAATGAACTCACCTTCATATAATTGTATAAAAATGCTTCTGTAAACAAAAAGTTCACGTCATTTCAAACATTAGTAACAATTTTGAGATTTCAAGTTGCACTTACCCTAATTTTAACATCATATGGTGCTAATCCTTTCACTTCACTTAGTAATCTATCTCCAAATCCTTTGAAGAGTGTTGATCCCCCAGACAAAACAATGTTCAGGTATAACGTTCTTCGCAGATCCATATCTGACTTCTGAATGGCGTATGTTAAGACCTCGTGTAAGCCTTCGCACTCCTCTCCTATTAAGTCAGGCCTAAATAACAACTCTGGTGCCCTAAACCTAGCTGGTCCAACCTGTAATAAAAAATTTTTGTGCCAAAATTGTGAGAAATATAGAAGACTTTTCTTTAAGGACAGTTTAGTATTGTCACATGAACTGTTATTATTAACCTTTAAACCCTCTTCCCACATTCACGATTTTTGCTACAGTAGAGCACCATTTTTCAGAGTGGAAAAATCTTGATGTACCGTAGCAATTTGTATTCAAAAACACACTGTCAATCGAATTTTTAAGTCTTGTCAAGAACATATCAAGACACCGTCAAGATGCAGTACAGCAGTAGTGTGAAAATGTCACAACAGTGTTACGAATTATGATGGTAGAGATATAGCATTGTCAAGATTTGTCTTAGCAAAGTCTTGTTCAAGTCGTGCTAGACCGCAGCACCATTGCAGTGGCATCGTATCACCACCATTGCAAAGTCTTGGTTTGCCATAAGTATTCTGATCTTTATGAATGAGTATGAATGAATAAGACGCCATTGAGACACACCACGATGACGTTATGACTGTCATATAGTGCTGCTGCGGTGGAAAACGATTTTTTCCATAGCTACAGTAGAGCAAGATTTTTTTGAACATTCCAAAAAAGTCCTGTTGCTCAATGGTGGCGGCACGAATCACTATGGTGTGATACGGTGGACCATGATTGGCCACAAGCATGTGCATGACTTCGTTGCCATTGTGAACAATTGGAAAATCGTGCTCAACCATAGCACACATCGTGAATGTGGGAAGGGGGCATTATGCTACTGGCAACATATGTCCCATAATAAAAAATTTCAGATGCTGCTCCTGTACAGAAAAAGTGCTCTCCATTTAAGTTCTTAATTTAAATTGCAGTGTATGGTGGCACTCAAGCACAACTGCCAGGCTTTTAAGAAGTACTTTCAAAGCAGCACCTGCAGGGCTTTTTTGAAGCACACCCCCTAATATTTTTAGTATGATTACAGCAAAACAAAAGAAGTATTAATGCATATTGATAACTTGAAAAAGTTTATAAAAGAGGACCTCTACAGACTAAATCATTTAGCTTGTTTACTTTTGAAATTTTGTAACCTTTTCACTACATTGTATGATCCCACTGGAAATTGCTAAAAAATAATGAAAAGCATAAATAAAAAGAAAAAAATGTCTTTTGAAAAACTTTTTAGCATGAGCATTCAATAATTACACTTATTTCTGTGTATTAAGCACTTTTGACATTTGTAAGAACACATTCTCTTAAGTTCAGTATCAATGAAGGGATGGGGTAGGGGGTTGGCATGGACCAATGCTAGGAAGGGGTTGCCCAATACCCCCCCCCTACACCACTACTACACATCCAGGATGAAAATCTACCTCTAAAGGACTTCCATCAGGAAGGGTGAAGACACTCTTTTCTGCTTGTGATGCTGATTCTTCTTTTTGTGGATTAATGGAGAGGAAGCAGGCTTTCTGTAAAGGAAACATGATGCAAGTATTTATGACCACAAGCAGTTTCCAGCACTTCATACTGACAAGACATCTTAATAAGTCTTCACTCCATTTCTGACAAATTTTAAGTCTTCTTACGGTACAGATTTTTCAGAAGGAAAATTTATCTACTTAGCACTTAAAAAAACTCTTGTCAGTGAAGATACTATGTACTGTACATAAAATCATTTTTACAAGTCATCAATAATAGACGTTTCTTACAACTGACACTGTGGTAACTTTCATGTGTGGATGAATAAGTACAGGTTGCTTGAGTACTAAAATATGCACATTTCATTAGAATTTAGCCAAATTTTGTGGTTTTTCCCAATATTAAACAAGTGGCTGAAGTGTTGTTATTTAAAGTCAACTTTCCAAATAATGATGTGTGGAAAACTACTCTTTGAGACCTATAATCATTATATCTTTTTACTGTAACATAACCATGAAATAATTTATAGGTAATTAAACTGACATGTTCTATCTTCTCTTCATCATTGTATTTATACTGACATGCAATCATGGAGATAAAAGATTTGTATGCATAAATAGGATTTCAGTTTCATATTTTACTAAAAGCCCAAAACTTTCACTTTTTTAGCTTCAATCTTGGCAGGACAGACAGAATAAGCAGAGTGACTTTCACTGATATACAATAAGGTTCACATTCATAACCTCACTATGAATATTAACAAAGTGATTGCAAGAGTTCTCAGAAACTCAAAAGACTAGTTCTTATACAGCACTCTTCACAAGTAGCAAACAACAGCACTCAAAAGGACACTAAGTTTTGACAATATCTTGATTGTTCCTTACATTCAGTAAGAGACAGGCTTCCTAAATTACACTTTTTAAAGTGCACCATAATGAAACTGTCGTTAATGATATTAAGTAGCCATGAAATTGGAGTGACGAGAGCATCTAACAGTGTGAGATCCAGGGGGCCGTAGCAAGGTCCAGATGTTAATACTGCTGCCCCCAGTCTCTGGATATCAAATTTTTTGTAACCCTTGGAGAGGGTACAATTTCATTCTAAATTACAATTCTGCTGATATTCATGACAAATTTCTTTAATTGCCCAACGTTAGTGTTATTTCCCTGTAAATATATGTAGCTCAAGCATATAAATTTATACAAATTATTTTCATGTACCACTGGAACCCATGCCACATGTAAAGTGGTGTGTGCAACCAATTGAGAAGTCTGCTTTAAGAGATAATATAATAAACTTACTTCTTTGATAGTTTTGACAATTTCTCTTTCTGCTGTTGTGTGAAAGTTGAAACCTTCTTTCCTAAGTAGCATCTGTAGGTACCTTGTTACATCTCTACCTGCCAGATCTACCCTCATAATGGAATGAGGCAATGCAAAACCCTCATAAATTGGAACTGAGTGTGTGACACCATCACCAGAGTCCAACACTACTCCAGTGGTTCGACCAGTTGCGTATCTGAAAACAAATAGATATTAACCTCTATAAATTTTCTTCTCTGCTGGGAAAAACATTTATTTGGAGGAAAGGAAGATAGGGATCATGTGTAAGGAGTAGGCAAGTGAGAAAAATTGCATATCAACTTGTATTGTCAGTACATCCATTCAGATGAAGGTCTCAATTTTAAATCATTAACGGTTACAGTACATGTTATTATTTGGGTAACACCAATCACACAAGAACAGCCAGCCACGCAGTGCAGACTTGCACTTATTTCTATAATCGTAAAAATGGATTCGCAGTCTGCTTAATTGTTCACGGGGGATACAAATTTACACAAGTTATCCAGCATGCCGCTGTCTGTCCAGCTGCGTGACTGCAAAACTTGAATTATATTAACAATTAACCGTTCATCATGAAGGTAATGGAAAGAAAACAATCATTCTTAAATGAGGCTAGAAAGTTATGTCACAAGAGTCATCATTAATATATCTATCAATACACAGAGTACCAGTTTGGTAACGTATGCACTCTCCTGTACATGTTCAAACATTGTGATTTACTAATGACAGTAAAAAATGTAGTCTACACATGTACATTCAATTTTTAAAGGCTGCTGGGTGTAAATTTCCCCTTTCAAAAACAAAAGGGGTGTTCACAAATTTCTCAATTACAACTGTTCATTTTATACAAATTTTGACAATGAATTTGAACACTGACAATGGCTTTTACTTTTTCTTAAATCAATAGCAACTTACAAACTAAGAATGGCCTGCATTGATATAAATAAAGCTGGTACATTGAATGTTTCAAAGAACACCTCTGCAGCTTTTTCCCTGTTTTTTCTTGGATTGAGTGGAGCTTCTGTGAGGAGTACAGGATGCTGTAAAATCAAACAAAAATAGTAATTGCTAAGTGATTGCACAGAGAGTACATACAGACAAACCACAGCTTAACCTTGCATATTCTGCCATATGCAGAACTAAGCTGTGTTAAAACAGTTTGGTACACATAATCAGCTTTCCACGAAAAACTAAGAAATCTTTCATAATAGCTGCAAAGGTCTGAATATTGCTCCTCGACTGGGTTCTTCATAACACAGGGCTGCAAATGGTTTGGCCCTTGATGCCTGTTTATTTTGCCTTGATGCCTCTCAAATAATTACCCACACTTGCGGTCATATTGAGCTTGATGTCCTTTTATTTTTCATCTACTTGGTGTGCTTTGATTTCCCAAGTTTTGGCTTGATTTCCCATGATGCCTTCACAAATTTTGACCACCCCATTGCCACTGGGCCTTGCCCACAACACTCCCCACTACCAGACTCTCCCTCAGTCTTTCTGAAGGAATGTAACTGCTCAGAAATTTGGAGATATTACATCTGGCCACTGTGTCATAAATAGTTACGCTCAATCTTAAATTTGATCTACCATGCAATTGTCCCTTTGAGATCAACTTGAGATTAACCTTAACCCTTTATGAAACAGGGCCCAGGTCATTTACCACAGCCATAAAGGTACAGACTGTTTCAACATCACAAATATCTCAATGAAATCTTCTTCAACACCAACTGAATGCAGTCGAATGGCACACTGATGTTCAAGTTAGCCTGCACCTACGTACACAGCCAACTGATGAAGGACTTATTTTGAACAGCACAAGTACAAAGTCTACAACTAGCCAAGATTTAAATGTTTTTATCAATGTTTCAACCTTCACAGACCTCAATCTGGTTTGTTTTTACGAGACACAATGCACTGTACAGAGAAAAGAAAAAAAAAAATAAATAAAAAAAAACATAAAATTCAAAATAAAAATATCAAACAGTACTTCAATATGACCATTACTCACTTCTTCTGAAAATGTTTGTAACTGGTCCTTGGAATAGATAAAATGCCATATCCTCTCCATATCATTCCAGTCTTTTACGATGCCATGCTGTGGAACATGAAAAATGCACCAAACATTTGAGGCATCGGCACTTATTGTCGCTTCAAGGATATTTCACATGTACAACAGTAAGGATGATATTATGAAAGCCTAGGAAGCATTCCCTGTTCACATTCCTGGTCACTCTCAGCCTTCAAGATGCATTAAATTTGACTTTGTTACTTGACCAATTGAAAAACAAGAACTTTACCACAAATGCACAAAAACTTATAATGTAAACCAAGTCTGATGCATAGGACAAATATTGATGACAAAAACATTTGAAAAGTGGGATGCAAGTTAGAGCTTATTGGCCAGATGTGATTCCTCACATTGGAAATCGTTGCTCAATAACTTTAGAAAAGAAAGAACAATTACATTGAAAAATAATTTTAAGGAGAATACTGAAAATTCTGTTAAAGTAGGAGGGCAATGTTATTGTCCCCTTTAATCTAGTCCTGCTCTAATGCCAAATGATATAGGTTTCTCTGTACATCAAATGTGTCACATACTATACCATCCATCGCTTCAACAACAACACTGGGCAAAGGCCTATATATTGTTGTTGTAATACATGAACTAAGATTTATTTGGATAAAATGACCAACTTACTTCCATTGGGTATCTAATATTCAACAGTCCTCTATGTTCAACTGCTTTACGTCCTATGAAAATATCTCCTTCTAATGCTCCTGCCATGACACGGACATGTTTGGGTCTGCCAACGCTGTTACAGAGACAAGAAGAGAAGCATTATAAATGCCGTAACAGTTTACCACTCAAGAAAATTTCAAATAGTTGTAGTTTGGGTAATGGGAATGCTTATTGAGTAACATAGTTTGCACTAAATACTATAGTATATTTACAATGTGCCATTTTTCTGTAGTATGTTTGGTCCCTGGACACTTTCCTCCCCCCCCCCCGGGGTAATTTACCCTAAGACAACTTCTGCCCAGAACATTCCCACCTCAGACAATTATCTCCCATGATAATTCCAACCTTTCTGGTGGGTGATGTTGTTTGAGGGTTAACTATCAGGAGTGGGAATTGTCTGGAGAAAAATTGGGTGTGGGATAGGAAATGGCCATATGGGAACATGTGGGAATTGTACAGAGAAAGTTGTTATTGGAAATTGCCCAGGTGGCAGGTGGAGAATTGTCTGATCTGGTATGCTTACATAATGATACCTTACAGTATGTAAAACTGAAGTGTGCATAATACAGTGTAGGTTAGAAGGTAGGGTTCCAGCTAGGGCCATGGTAAGTGCTAGCTGCAGTAATTTAGTGTGCAAGTACTGTTGTACCATATTAAGTGGATTTCCTTATAGCAAAAGACCAGGAGCAAAGGTAAAGGCCTCCTCTGAAGTCTCTTCTAAGGCTTTTTAGCCCTCTGGACGTGAATTCTTTGCGGGAAAAATGTATTTTTACCATTATTTCCCCATAGCAAAGTTAAGTTTGCATGTCCATATCAGGGGTTTTATTGAGAGCTATTTCAGTCAGAACTGAAAATTTACACCTAGAACCCCTCAGGCAAAGAGAGTTTCAAATGTTCCAAATCAGTGTCTGCCAGCATAGCTAAAACCCTGATTCTACTTCTGCTTCTTTGTCCCCTCAGGAGTACTGTTTTATCAACATCAATGAAACTTCCAGTCAAAATTTCTTAACAAGCTCAAGACTGACAAATGGTCTATTACATTTATCACAATTTGTGAACTGGGCAGGCTTCCTTGCTACAACGCTATTATTATTTAAGCACCATTGCATTTATTACTTCTCCAAAAATTTTTTTACACATGCTGAGGGAGTTTCCACCAAGATTCATCTCTGGAGGAATGATGTTCCTTTCTAAGTTAATGTACACCTTTCAGAAAACACAAAAACACCAAAAAAAAAAAAAAAAACATGTAAAAGAATTGCTGACAGTAATACAGTAAATTTGTGATGATGCAGTACTTACAAATTTGGAAAGTGACATTTTGGTGTCTGGTCTCCAGCAAAACCAGCTTTGATTACTCCAGAGCCCTAAAAACAAAACAAAAGGAAATTGAAACACTTTATAATACAAATTTATGTTACATTGCAAGTAGACAAATACCCTTAAACATTAATCCAGCAAAAGATCAAGCTGGCACAAGCCATTGCATTAATTCTTCGCGTGCTAGACTGTTCTGCAGTTCACTACGCAACATATGTTTGAAATACCTATACCTTGTTAACTTTTTAAGTGTACATAGGTCAAAAATTTTTAAAAATATATGTCACAAAGCTTGACAAATGAATTCAAATGGTCCAACTCCCATTTTCACAGGACATGCCTGAGCTGAGATATAAAATGTTGAAGCTTATTTACTCAATATAAATGGTAGATTGTGCAATAATTTGTGATGCCCTTCTTGTACGACCCAAATTGCTTTCTTTGTTTTTCTTTGTTTTTTTTTTGAAAGCTATTGCATCTTGTCCCCAAATGTGATCACTGTCTTAGTGTTATGGGGTGACTTGACTATACAAGTTTACTGTCAAATTTTCATAATCAGTGAAACTTTCTTCTTGTGACACAATACTGTTAAGAGTGCCTCAACTGGTCTACAGTACATATTTTGCTGTACAGCCACCATGGCTTTGAATTGAGGCATAGAGAGAAAGTGAAGCCCATCAGACCTCTATAAAAATGTTGACCATATCAATTTGAATTGACTTCATAAAATGAGTAAATTGTTATTATTTCAGTGACAGTTTTTGGCACATGGTTAAAGCAAGCGAATTCTTTTTTACTCCCAAAAGGAAAAGATTTATTCAGTCCTGAAACACATGGTTCCACCTCAAAAACAAGCTATAGCCCTCTACATACACTTTGTACCAGGTAAAGCACAGATAGCATTTTGGATCGTCAGAAGAATTGAAAACAGTGTTTGAAATAGAGGGGTTTTATATGCACATATGCATGTAACAATGGCTCTGTGCATGTAACATTTTGCCTGTGCATGCACTTTTTTATGTTTTGCAGCCCTTTTTCAAGTGTACATCTCAGTTGTGCATGTAACTTTTATTTTCTAATTCACACCCTGATCGAAAATAATCCAAAGCACTAAAAAATGACAAAAACATTTACCTGACATGTGCAACAGACCCCAAAACAACAATCTGCATTATAATCGCAAGCTCTAGTTCAACGGGTTTTCTCTACAGGGTGTCCTTAATAGCTTAGCACATTGACCCCTGCCTCATGTGTAATATGCATGTATACTAAGAACTTAGCATTCAATACACATGTATGTGTAATTTGTACAACTGGTAGGAGTCCCCTTACAAGTAGAGCTACATGCTAAGAATTTTGATATAATTTCCTTCCAAAGTCTTTACAAATATTTTATGTGTTACTGAAAACACTGCTGAGCATAGTAGGAGTGATAAACTGACAGGATGGCATCCTTTCTTGTGAAAATGACTTACATTAAATTTTCATTTTTTTTACCATAGGTTGTTATACTGTTACGTGAAACAAACTCATGTCTCCACGTCCATTCAAATCTGTTCAATAGAGTTGCTGGAACCTACCCCACTTCCAATTATAGATGTGTCCAAAGCCATTAGAGAAGATGGAAAAGTGATAGCCCCCACCCCTTTCCCTCCAACTAAGGGCGCTCATATTGCTGGCAGACCTACTAGAAACTAGAAAATTCTCGAACAAAACAATGTATCATTCCAATTAGTTGATCCAAAGACAACCAAACTGGACACCACTCTCAGTCAAATATGTGGCTGCATACATGAGGGGAGGTGAGAACTCAAGGGGGAGCCTACCATTCCCCAAACAAAAAAAAACTAAAATGTGAATGGAAAATGCTTTAGTACAGCATAGTGTTAGTGCCATACCTTGCTAACTTTTATTGATATACGTAGGCCAGACACCCAATAATTTGTCTACTCAATTTGGCTACCCCAGCTCTTTATATATGTAAGAACGCCCCATCTGTACTACCAAATGTAAGGCCACCCCACTCGTACTAACAACTGTAAGGACACGTCCCTTGTGGGTATCTCCTAAGATGCAAGGTTACTACCTGAATGTACTTATATGGCCTTTCTTGGGGGCGTCCTATACGATGTTAAATTTTAACAAGGGGTTCGTTGGCCAAGCCTACTGGGTATCAGGCCAGTAGTTGTGAGGCAAGCTATGAAATATACTTCCATAGATGGCGACATTACTAAATCCACAGTCAGAGAGGACCCAAGCCATCTCCTACTTGTACCATAGCTGAGTGCCTTAAACACAAAATTTGCCTCTCTCATCATAAATCCAAAGGGAAATGATCATTAAGTTACCGTACGACACGTCTGCCTACTATCCCTTGTCTATACCCATGGCAATAAACATAAATACAGGCACATAGCAAATGTGCCTGTAATTATACCATCTCGTTTGAGACTGACACACAGAACTAACTCCAATTATTCCTTTGTCTACGAGAAATGAGGGCTCCCTAAACTGAATCCATCAGTATCTGATGCTTACTCAAATTCAAACTAGACCACAACCTAGACTGGAAACATCAAAACAATGACATGACACAACTTTCTATGATTTGCATCCCCAGTTTATTTTAACCCAATTACTAAAAAGAATAAAAAGAATAAAATGCTTTTTACAGTTTACATCACTTTAACCCACCAATAATACACCCCTGCTTCGTGTCTGCTTTACACAACAGTAAACAACAAATCAATAGTGCAACCTTTGAACCACAGTGGTCACACTGATTGACAATAATAACAACCTCACATCAAGCTAATGCTAGCCATCACACAGTCATTCATACAAATGGCCATATCACACAGAGTACACACTATAAGGGATTAGTAAACCACATAAGCCTAACACTAAGCCTCGAACAAAGCATAACATAACATAACATAACATTACATAACATAACATAACATAACATAACATAACATAACATAACATAACAAGTTTAGGGGCAAAGGAGGGCAAAAGCCGCTTAAGATGCCCTGTAATCCAGACCCCAAACAAAAACCCAAACCAACCTAATACCAAACAAAGCCTGGCACAATCAGATTCTGCCACGGTTACAATAAAACTTGTCAATGTTAATCTTGAAGCAATTGACTGAGGTGGAATTGACAACCCACTCAGGCAGACTGTTCCATTCATTGACCACTCCATGAGAGAAGCTGAACTTTCTAATGTCGAGCCTAGCGAAACATTTCACCAGTTTCTTACTGGCCTCGAACACGGCAGGGATTCCGCCAGAAACTCAAAAAAGGGGGGGGGATTTATTACTGCTAAACCCCCAGTCCAAACTGATGCTGTCCTTGGCCAAAGTTACAAGTGGGTTCAGGG
>WURT03024321.1:0-15639 GCA_009936505.3 Holothuria glaberrima | reverse complement strand
ACAACTGCAGAAGCTAGCTTACTGCTGAAAATATATGGGTCCTTGAAAGAGCAATTTTCCACAATTGAAAGGAACATCGTTTTGGGCCCACCTGGGCCCTTCCTGAAGTGCCACATCAATGGGTGGTATAATCAAAACTCACCTTTTTCACCATCTTTGCTTTTATGACCTTCTCCTTATCTTTCATAAAATATTCTCCAGTTGCCAACTCTTTATCAATCTAAACATAAAAAAATTTGACAAAAGAGCAAACTCATTAAACTGGTGTATTATTATCTCAAAAAAAGGAGATCATAAACAGACTACTTAGAAAAGCTCAAAGAGTACTTCATTTGCTACCATATTAACATCACAAAATGAGCACATCCTTTCAGCAACATGGTCTACATTGAACCACCCTGTCCCCTCCACTCCCAAAAATAAAGAACTACATTTTTTGCATTCCATTCTTAAAGAAGGAAATTTTCATAACTAATGAGGTGTTACGTGATTTACATGATGGAAAGAGGCATGATGAGCACATTTCCACTTGAACTGATCCTTGTGACAGATCAACATAATGCTCCCTACCCCCTGACCCTCACTCCAAAGAAAAAGTTCTTCTTCCCCTTCAAACAAACACTTTACCCTCCAAAAACAACATGCTTGCTATGTGCCCATAAACCATACGACTAGACCTATTTGGAACACTAACCTTGCTTTCTGGTTGTTCAGGTGGGAATGGGGTATATTCTTTCTTCTCACGCTTCTTAAATGGCTGTTTCCTCTTCGAAAGGTTCTTGGACTTAAATTTTGGCAAAAACCGATCCCAAGATTCATTTTTGAGTTTTTCGTTCTTCATTAGCTCTCGTTTCAGCATCATGGTCTAGAGTACACAAACAAATTACATTGACCAATGAACGGACTGAAGAGAAGGCATCAAACCAATGAATTGATCCATTATTGAGAATATGAGCAAAAGCATGTTTCAAAACAGCCAACCTGAGATACAAAATTCAAACAATAACACATTAAATACTCAATATAACACTGGCCAACCTACTGTATGCACTCACTTGCTAAGGCTCTATAGTAACAACATGTGGCTACCAGCCTTGACAGGGGTTGAATTAAATGGGGGTTTTTTGGGGGGGGGGGTTATATTTTGAATGTTCCCTGAAAAGTTGCACTGTCTGCCCTGTACCATCATTAGAATTTAAGGGGGTCATGATATTGTCTTTTGGAAGACCGTTTGTAGAATTCAAGGCCATATCACCTTTTGCCAACCTTTAGGTTATTTCCAGCTCTGAATCTAGGTTTTCATGCCTGACCATGCCCCTTAAAACCCCCGAGTGTCATTTACAAGATTAAAGAATACTTACACAACTATGTTGGGATGGCAAAGAAATCATTTTGTTTTTACATAAACAATATGAATACATTCATCATCCCAAATTACATATCTGGTGTAGGGATATGAAAATTCTCAGTTGGTGACTGCTCTTTGAGTGACATCAAAATTTGAAAATTCAAAAGATGCAGAGAAGCTCACACTTTACACAATGCAGAAAAGGTGTTTTGATAACAAATTACAGCCTTGCATGCTGAACCAGGACATGGCCTTCAGCAAGAAAATAGGTTGTGTCTGCACAAGGAGGAGCTTGACTTTACACAGTTATGAGAGGAGCTACAAGTTGCATAGTTGGGAGAATTCGAACTATATGGGATGACAAAATCTGCCATTTAAACACTTGAAAGAGAGAAAAAAAAGATATAAACCCTTTTTAATGTGACACCTTGCACTCTTTACACAGTCACATTGGAAAATGCACCTGGAAAGCTTAAATACTGTATATATGTTTCATGTTACCATTGTGAACACAGAGTGGGTTGCGTACATGGTACTGTATGCTGCACAAACACCAATATCTGACTACAAATGAACTTTTTTTACTAGTATGCATGAACCATTCATCCTTGCTTTCTCCTCCATGAAAGTGGCATTTTGGCTTGGCCAGTGGAAACCTGATGTAAGTGCAATTGGTCTGTGCTTCAATACAGTATCTTCTTACCTTTATGTTATAGACAGGGTGAATATTTTTCATACAGTCAGTCACAATTTGCAGGACATCCTTCAAACCTCTGTACGGTCCAACAGCAGCAACAGTGTTACCTTGAACCATCACGTAACATTTTGTCAGGAGCTCAATAGCCTACACAGATAACAGTAAATAAAAAGAAAAAAGTACCAAAATGTCAAAATGTTCCATTGTGCAATTTTGTTGCAATACACATTCATGGCTTTTTTGTACAGTATAAGGTAAAGTTGAAAAATATTATTATCCCCATGATGGCAAGCAATTTTGGATGGGTGAATGCCCTGAATCATAATCTAGCATGCAACCATACAGGAGCTACACCATGGTTTTGAAAGTACTGTAAGGGGTGGGGGGGGGGAGGGATTTAATGAATGGAGACAGAGTACCTCTAATGATCAAGAAAATAAGAAGTTTTGCAAATGTGCCAGTGTTTGCACTCAAAAATGAAGTAGAAGGGACATTTTTATCATCTTAATTATTTCTCATTTTATAACATTGGGGAGGGGTAGACTTCTCATCCTTGTGACTTTTTTTGTAGTGATATAAGTCTTTATTTCCTTATATTACTAGCTAATTTAAAGCTGGCTGTCAGTGACTGATAGGAAAGAGGTTTTACCTGAATATGAATACTTTCTCTGCAGATTCCTGTTAGCCTAAAGAAGCTTTATTAAGATGTAACTTACCTTGAGGGTGGATCCATTTGGACCAATGAGACGCTGCCTCCTCTTAACAAATCGTTCCTTGTTTGGAACCAGTCGTCCTATTTTGATGATTTCTGCTGAGAGCCCATCTTCTAAAACTCTTACAGCCTGATACGACAGATAGTAGATTCAGAAATAAAGTGAATGTTTCAATACACAGCAGCAGGGTTTCCACATGTCAACTCAATCAGAGTGAACATGTGGAAACACAGCCAGCTACCTAGTTAAAAAGTTCAACTACTACTGTATCAATACTTCAACAGTAGTTACAGCTCTCTAAAATGAATAAAGCCATATCAGATGTTCCATAGACAGGATTACTAACATAGTTAGGATTACTACCATAGCTCAGGCATTGAAGGTCAGTTGTTTCACAAAGCTATGTAAGCCTACATGGCCTTTATGAATCACAAGTTCATGTCAGGAGGCTAACCAAGTCAACAACTTTAGATCAAATCTGGTTTTTTTTTTTTTTTTTTTTAAATAAAAAGTGAAAACTGTACATTGCTCTTGGATACAAAACTCACCTACTTTGACCCAGAAGGCAGGGGAAGGGGGCACGGGAAGAAGAGGGAGAACTTGCAAACTTCTAATTTCACTTGTACCTTTCATAATATTTTAGGACTTAAATATTGCATATTCAACGTAAACAAAGGAGTTAGTCTTCATAAATTTTACAATGTAGTGAGAAAAGTATTGTTACATAATTCTCAAGAGCCATTCATGAAACAGGGTAGACTAATATGCTAATCCAAATTGGGGTGACCGCATTTTTACTTTAAATCTTTTACTATAGTATGAAGTTTACAAATTTATTGTTTTCTACATACATCAATTAAGAATTTTAAACCAATTTTGATGTGATGACTTAATACTTCAAAGACTTTTTTTACAATCCCAATATGAACATGTCTTTAATGAGAAGGCCCCAAGGAGAGCTACTTAGGAATCATGTCAAAACCTCAGGCTGCAGATCCCTCAGGCAAGCTGCAGGGGCTGCAGCCATGCTTTGTTATGCACATTTCAATAGCAGGATCTTCACTTAGTACTGCTATTGTAATGTACATAGTAACAGCTGCTAAAGCATGGCTGAGGGAGCTGCATACAGCCTTAGTTGAAGGTTGACCAGCCCACTAGCATATATAACCCCCGCACCCAGCATCTTATTAACCCAATCTACTAGATGTTCTCTCCAGATACTGGAACTTTGATCAAGAGCGCATCTTCTCCTTCACAAGTCACCTGTTCATAGGGCACACTCCTCGCTAACAGTTTGATCATATCTCGAGCTTTAATGATGATGTATGGATCCCAGGCTTTGCGTGTTGTAGAAACTTTCATTGTGCCACCAATGAGATCCAAATCTGCTTTCAAACCCTGTCAAAATTGGGTAGGAAATACAAATAGGGGTGAACAAGTATTATACTTGGCTATACTACTGGAAAGAAGCAAAAAGCAATCAAATGAATACATTACAAGGAACACTAAATCTCTTCTTAATGAAGTACATTTTGAAGACCACTCCATTACAGCTTCAGGAAAGTACAATGCTAAATAAATTTATTCTCTTAACCCTCTAATTCCATTGTCCATTAACATTAAACCGCGTTCTCAACACTTCCATATCAGTAAAACTGGTATGTTTTCCAATTTCTTTAAAAGGTTGTCTTTATAACAAACTCTACTTCTTGAGTGCTATGATGAATTAATAATAACCTTTACTGTGATGGGTTTGGCTTAGGCACCCTGTCAAAATATCCAACCTGTAGCCCCATCAGCAATGCTGCAGCTCCCTCAGTCAAACTGCAGCAGCTGCAGCCATGTTTTATTGCTACAGTGTACACATGCAGTATAACAATAGCAGGACTACTGTGTCATGCTTTAACCCTGGTGGTGTAAAATAGTGTGTGGTGACAAAACATTACTACAGCCCCTGCAGCTTTGCTGAGGTACAGTAGCCTGAGACTTTGACTGTTGACAAGTTGCCTAAGTTGCACAAATAGAACTACCTCCAGGAGCTTTTGGAAGTACAGTACTGGTAACTTACATGTTCAGAGAGAGACTTCTGCACTAAAGGCCAGCATTCTTTCAGATATTTTTCTCTGTACTTTGGGAATAATGTAGCAAAGGAGCTTTCTTCTAGCATACCGGTGGGGTTACATTCTTTGGTAAATTCTGGCTCTTTCCATCCTGGAGGTATCTCAAGAGGATCCTTTTGTCTTGACTGCCCCTCTGACATTGTGCATGGAGACCACTATATAAAGTAATGACAAAAGAAATCTGTGGCATATAAAAATTTACAAAACATTCTTGATCTTGGATATGCCAACTGCCATGATGTTCTAACCAAAAAGCCAAAAGGCTTAGAGATTCCTTGACATATGATACTGTATATTGTAACAAACATGAATCACCCACATGACATGCATGTGATCCCTCACAATTATATCCTACTTGAGATATCACATTAATAAGGTAAAAATATTGTGACCTCTGGTGACCCCAAATGACCTCTGACCTCCACCAAAAACCAAAGGTATCATCAACTCACTATGGGCAATCCACACGGTACATATGAGATCCCTCACACTTAACCATCTTGAGATACAGTGTTTACAAGGTTTTGACCATTTGACTTCTGGTTACCCCAACTGACCTTTGACCCTCACCAAAAACAATAGGGATCATCTACTCAATTTTGGCAATTCACATGGTAAGTATGAGATCCCTAACATTTACCCTTCTTGAGATATAGTCTTTACAAGGTTTTAATTGTTTTACCTCTGTTGGCCCCAAATGATCTTTGACCTCTAACTAAAATAATAGGAATCATACTCAATTTGGGCAATCCACATGGTACGTATGAGATCCCTCACAGTTACCCTTCTGAACATATAGTGTTTACAAAGATTTGACCATTTGACCTCTGGTGACCACAAATGATGCTTGACATCCAACAAAAACAATAGGGATCATCTATGCAATATGGGCAATCCACATGCTACAGTACGGTTGAGGTCCCTCACACTGACCCTTCTTGAGATATTGTGTTTACAAGGTTTTGACTGTTTGACCTCTGGTGACCCCAAATGACCTTTGAACTCAATATGGGCTACTGTATCTACTTGGAAAGTATGAGATTCTTCACATTTATCCTTCTGGAGATACCGTGTTTACAAGCAATTTCCAAGGTTTTTCTATTTGACCTCTGGTGACCCCAAATGACTTTTGAACCCCACCAAAAACATTAGGGATCATCTACTTAATATGGGCAATCCTCATGCTACAGTACGTATAAAATTTCTCACACTTACCATTCTTGAGATATCGTGTTTACAAGGAAATTGTCACATAAACACACACACACAATCACCGTCGCATAGATTCTTTGAGCCCTCAGCAAGAATCAAAAACCATATTATCAGTTAAACAGTACACTACAGTACACCACAGTACCCTACTGTACCTTAAAATAGTTACGTTAAAAATGTGATGTGTTTTCACAAAATGAAAACAGCTTACTTTTATCCAGAATTTTGTTGAATGAATTTGTTGGTTCAAAATATCTAATAAAAAGGTTTTGAGATGACTTTCTGTCAGTCACAGTAGAAGTGCCATTTACTACCATCTACCAGAAAAGCAGTATTAAGCACATATACAGTATACGATTTATACAGTACATAAAAAATGCAAAATTAAGTAAATGAAAAAAGTTCAATGGACTTTCCTCCTTGTTTATTACAGATGAATAGCTCTATGTCATTATTGCTGTATCAGTTTGACTACACGTAGGAATCCATTTGTAACCTGATTCCTAGTCCTAGTCGAAGTGGCTGTCTGACTCCGAGGAATCTATTTGTAGCTGGATTCCTAGTCCTACTGTACAGTAGTCCAAGTGGCCGTCTGACTAGGAATCCATTTGTTGCTGATTCCAAGGCTAGTCCTAGTCTAAGAGACCATCTGACTAGGAATCCATTTTCAGCTGGATTCCTACAGTAGTCCTAGTCCAAGTGGCCACCTGACTACAGTAGGAATCCATTTGTAGCTGGATTCCTAGGGGAATTTATAGGTTGGATAAATTAGCAAATTTCAACTCTTATATAAGATGTAAATTTAAAATATGGTTTATACCTATTAGTGCCAAGACAAAAAACTTCAAGTAGTTGTCGTCCAATAATTTCTTCCTACATAAGAATGCTTAACAAAATTTTATCAAGTACTTGGCGAACTTTAATTTCTTCCTACACAATACTGAGAAATGAAATTTTGCCCAGTACTTGGCGAATTTTCAACCTACCAAAACAAAATGTTGCCACCTAGTTGGCAGATTTTGTCTTCAATGGACAAAAATTCTCGCAAACTCATTGGCAAATTTTGCATTTGCAGTAACGTAAACAAATATAAAACTTCGCAAAATAACTGCTGAATTTTGCCTTTTATACATAATTAATACTGTACGTAACAAAGTTATTGCCAACTCATTGGCGAATTTGCAATAACCTAAAAGAAATATAAAACTTCACAAACTACTGTAACTGGCGAATTTTGCCTTATATACATAGTTTATGCCTAACAAAATTATCGCCAACTCATTGGCGAATTTGGCATTTGCAACTGCTCTGAATATCTAAACCTTCACATACTAACTAGCCATTTTTGCCCTTTATACCAATTAACATAAACAAAAACTCTTGACAACTCATTGGCAAATTTGCAATAGCCTAAACAAATTTAAAAACTTTGCAAACTGGTGAATTTTGCCTTTTCTACATAGCTTACACATAACAAAATTATCGCCAACTAATTGGCTATTTACGACATTTGGTAATCTATAAATGGATCCACAAACGTTGTAAACTCGTTGGCAAATTTCTCATACACACAGCTCAGACTCCGCCAACTAGTTTGCGAATTTGTACTTTAACCATTTAAACTTTTATTGAATTACAGTAAAGTTCACTAACTAGTTGGCGAATTTTACATTTGGTAATATTTTACATAAGTCCAAAACTTTGCCAGCTTGTTAGCAAATTTTTTTCTCAGGTCATAGTAGATATTTATTTCACTAACTAGTCGGCGGTTTTAACATTTGATAATGATTATGTAATATAAATACACAAAACTTCGCAAACTCATTGGCAAATTTTATACTCATTGGCAAATTTTATACTCATTGGCAAATTTTTTAACTCATTTGCAATTTTATATTCTACAATGTTACAATATTTGCTAACTAGTTGGCAAATTTTACATTTGGTAAAACATGATAAAAATCCAAAATTTCTCCAACTTGTTAGCAAATTTCTCATTCAATCATTAAATATTTAAAAAAAAAATTATGGGCTTAGAAGCTGGCTTTGGCTGCATGAGTAAAGAGGCTCTGAGTAAAGGTACGGAAGCTTTGAGTTCCATGAGCTAAAAAAGAAAAAAAAAGTATGTGGTCATGGTGTGCTATTAAGAATGTCACTGTTTCCTGAAATGAGAACATTTGAGGTTAATTACAAAGGGGTGCTTACACTAAATCTCAATCCCACAAATGGAGCTGGTCCAGATTGCCTCCCCTTTCATGTTTAGAAACTACTAGCCAATCAGATTGCTCCGGTCCGGACTGAGATCTGTAATTGTTCCCTCCAAAGTGAAGGGTTACCACAGGATTGGAAAAGGGCTAGCATTACCATAATTTATAAGAAAGGGGAGAACATGGACTTGAGAAAATACCAGCCGGTGTCTTTAACCAGGGTATGTTGTAAGATCCTAGAGCACATTGTACGCAGCCAAGAGATGTCACTCTAGACGACGCTCTAATTTGTCAGATTATCAACATGGCGTTAAGAACAGGAGATCCTATGACACCCAACTAGTCGTAATTGTTGATGACTTAGCCAGGGCGTCAATCCGTATTGAAATGTGGGGGAGGGGAGGGGCATACATGACTTAGGACAAACCAAGCCGTTTGGATTTGAAGAGAGGGTGTCTTCTTATAGACCCTGCCCTGTTCCTATTTTATTACAACTGACGTTGTCATATTCTAATAAGAATTAGAATTCCAAAGTTAACATGACCATCATACATGATCTGATAGTTGTAATACACTGAGTCCACGGACTTACTTCAAGATGTTATTTTCATCATGTCCCAAAATAGATGGAACAGCACTCCGCAGCGCGGATCACTGTCAGAGATCATGAGACCCAGCAGTGAAATAAGGGCCATTGACGTGCATTCCATTTTTAAGGAAGTGTGTCACTGACATAACAGTTGCAACTCATGAATTCATGGTTTGCCGACAGATCTGGTGATGCATAAAACGAGCGCGAAGCGTGAGCTTTAGCAGGTGGGGTCCAGGGGCCCGCCTTAGGGCCCTGGTGGGGTCCAGGGGGAAAGCCCCAGTATGGGCCCAGGGGGCAAAGCCCCCAAAGCTCTTAGGTTTTAGCATATTTCTGGGTAAAAAATTAAGTCCCAGGATAGGTATATTTTGGTTCATGATACATTAATCATTTAATACAAAGATTCCTAATAATTTTACTGTTAGGCTATTCCTCCCGTCATGCCACTATACTTCAGCTGTACATGATGTTCGGAATTTGATTACTATGGGTTTTTCTCAAGGGAGGCCATGCAGTATGTTGTGTATCGCCGGCCTGGGGAGTGATCTAAGGGGAGGGGTGTCCCCCTCCACTTTGAAAATTTTTGAAAACTTAGGTGTCCTTACAGGCAATCTGGTGCCACATATGCTACATTTTGAAGTAGAATTTGTGTTGAAAAAAATTTCCGTATTTTTAGGAACTAAATAAAAAAGTGACACCAGTGAGGGGGGGGGTTATTGCTGGCTCAATGTCCCCTGCGTACGCCACTGATGCATTCTATATCGGTTACATTTTAGTTTTCAAAAGATGAACGTCTGAGTTTGCAGTGAAGGGCAGACATGCATGGCATGCATTATTTTTTCCCATGATGTTTGTGGGTAAACCGCATCCTCAGGAATTTGCAAAATGTGTTTGAAGTCAAGGTTAGGGTTTAACAGACTAAGGATACCCTCTCCATGGCAATTGGGGGCTGTTGAACACATGGTGATGATAAAAGTGAGGTACTGTATAATGTCCATAAAGTTTGTGTTTTTCAAGAATTTCATATGCAGTGCTTTAGCTCTAGGATGTTTTCTCAATGTAACATTTACTGAACTGTGGCCTGGGGGAGGTGTCTAAGGGGAGGGGGTGTCCCCTTCCCCTTTGGAAAATTTTTGGAATTTGAAAGGTGCCTAGATCACAAATGGTGCAATATTTGATAGTATTTCTGCCCTAATGAGGAACCAAAAATCTTGGTGACAAATATTTTACTATAAAAATATTGCACCGCGGACGTTATGCACAGAATTAGTCTACTTTCTGAACTTCGAGATGAAAGTACTGTAGGTTAGTGGAGCTCTGAAGTTAAAATAACGGCTTGTGAATTGGGAAGTCCTCTCACAATGAAAGCAGATAAATATGATTTGCTGGCAGCAAGGAACTGGGAAAATTATTCTGGTGAGGCTGATTCTGTCAAAATTTACAACCGCGTGGTACATTGTGCTACTCTACATTTGTCACTGTTAATGCGACATTGTTGCACAAATAGGGCTGGCTAAAACACTGGTCCTATGACGAAAGCTTTTAATCCCCTTTCTTCCCCTTTTCTTTGCCAGCGGATTCAGTCATTGGTCCAATTACCCTGACGGCCGCTGATACGGCCGTCACATGCATGATGAATTTGCCGACGGGCCTTCAACTTGAATGGGACAATTAGATGAAGAGCCAAAAATCGAAACAGCCGATAACAGACTGCCCACATGTTCCCGTTCTCTCTTTCTCTCTTTTTTCTTTTCTTTCTCTTTTTTTTCTCTCCATTCTCCATCATCCCTTTCACTCCTCCTTCCCCTAAGTTCTTTTCCCTTCTTCCCTCTTCTTTTCCTCATTTCCTCTTTTCCTTCCCCTCTCCCCTTTTTGCTGACAGACCAAAAATTTGCCAATGGCGACCAATTATTGGGGGTGTGTGACACCCCCACACATCCCCCCGGCTCGCTATGGCCCTGCCTTCTCTGCTAATGCGAAAGACACATGCTCAGTCCAGGCTTTCAAATACCACTGCGAGAAACTCCTACTAGGCTCTTGAAGTGTTGTGACCTAAGGGGTTGGTTGGTCGGGTACTGTTTACGGACACATCATCAGGTACTGTAGGTTTTATGCACGGTCCCCGAAACAAAAGGGGGGTACAGCTAACAAAAGTCGTGGAACTTGAAGTAGTCTATGCTCATCCCTTGTCGCAATAACAAAAATACATTCTTGAACTTTAAGAAATTTTCCTTTGCTTCATTGTGCATTATTAAAGGGTATCTAAGGCTGGCAGACACCATACCTATAGGGCCACCGAGGAGCTCTGGATCAATTGGGCACTGACATGATTCTTATTACCTGACATCCAGATGATACTATAGAGTCTTAAAGACAGTATAGAGTACTACACCTACAGTAGCACTCTACAATGATCTTAATTTTACCCATCTTGAACGAAAATCAAGACGAACAGATTCCATCAATGGGGAATGAGAGGGAGTATAGGTGCAGGGAGGTGATTTAAGACCTTCTTGATACGTATAGCAATAAGCCCCAGGGGTGAAAGACTTACAAGTGCGTTTTAGAATTTGTGCTTTTTCGTTGTAAGTGTATTAACAATCACCATCTACCCATAATGGCAGTGCATCAAGCACTAGGTACAAAACTTTGTACAATGTGTAACAGAAAATACGTACTTTCAACCTTCAACATACAGTAATGCTACAAATTAGATTGAAAGATCCCATACTGATGAGAGGCCCCTACATAGGTTGGAGATGTACCTCTGTTTTTCTGAAAACAGTTTGTGACCAGAGTAGATCCATGTATGATTTCCTTAATAATGATCATTAGGTGGAGTGCAAACCTTGACGAATGTGTGCGAAGCGTGCAGAAACTTTTCATTAGATAAGATTCCCTTGACAAAACCTGCATTCAGACTGCATCAAGACATTTTTAATTCCCCAACAAACCTATAAGCCAAAAAGCCAGTATGTTACCTGGAAATTTTTTAACAGCTTCCAATGTTTGCTGTTGTACTCTCTGAGAGTTGCTGTTGGAAAATATTGATTAAAAGAGTTTGGATCGCGGGAAAATTTTTATCATTTATGAAGGATTTGATAAAATACTGATAGTTTCAAAACCATTTATGATAGAAAATAATTACAGCAGATCTATCACTGGGTTGAAAACATGCCTCACCCTACCCTTACAGAAATCTATAGCTTGAACAAATTTTGGGATCATTTTAAAATTTTCAGATTTTTTTTTTTTTTTAGAAATCGATTGGGGCGCATGTACCCCATGCCCCCGTGCTGGCGCCAAGGGGTGTGCATATATTCAGGAGAGGCCCGATACTAGGAGTAACTGCCTTATGTGTATTTAGTTTGCTTACCCTTTTCTATTCCTACTTCTTTTTTGCTTCTCTCTCATTTTCCTCTTTCCCTCCTCCATTTCCCTTTTTTTTCTCCTTCCTCTTCCCGATTTTCCCTCTCATTTTTTTTCAGGCGGGAACTCTGCCCCCCTGGACTCCTGCCCATACTGGCTGTATACTTAACTCGCCAATTAGTTGACCAGATTTGCAATGATTAAATAAAAAAATTGCAAGTTAGTGGGCAAAGTTTGTGTTCTAAGTACAGTAGTGCTTTGCCAAATGCTAAATTTGCCAACTAGCTGGCAAAACTGGCAGTGGATGAATGAAAACTTTGCCGATTAGTCAGGGAAGTTTGTGATATATACATTATAATTAAAACTAGTTTGCAAAATTTACAATGGAAAGGAAACAATATTTGCCGACTGCTTGGTCAGGTTTGTGATCAAAATTATAATTTGCCAACTGCAACATTCGCCAACTAGTTGGCGAAATTTGCAATGGTTCAGGAACGAAGAAATCGCCAACAAGTCGGCGAAGTTGTGTTCAACTAAAGATTAGCCAAATGCTTTAGTTCGCCAACTGGTAAGCAAAATTTCAATAGATGAATTAATAATCGCTAGTTACAGTTGTTGGCAGAGTTTGTGATCTACGGTGTGATTTGCCAAATACAACATTCACCAATTTGTTGGCTAAAGTGTAATCTACGTTAAAAGTTTGCCAAATGCTAAATTCACTACTAGTTGGCCAAAATTGACATTACAGTATTGAAAAAATTAATCGCCTATTACTTGGCGAAGTTTGAAATAATATTTGCCAAATGCTAAATTCGCTAACTACTCAGCAGAATTGGACATGGTTCAATGAAATATTTGCCAAGTAGTTGGAGAAATTTGTTATCCATATTACAATTTGCCAAATGCTAAAATCGCCAACTACTGTAGTTGACAAAAATTAATCGCCTATTACTTGGCGAAGTTTGCAATCTATACACAGTAATATTTGCCAAATGCTAAATTAGCTAACACCAAAAACAGTACGATTCTTCCTCTCAATATGGGGCATCTACTGTATGTGCCAAGTTTGAGAACTGTCAGACTTTCCCTTCCAGAGATAACGTGTTAACAAGCAGTGTCACAAACACACACACACATACACACATACACATGCCATCATGAATGCATAGGTTTCTCTTATCATCGAAACCAATAGTTACACGTCTTCAGTAACAAAATCCAAAAAGGCTAAGCAGCCGATAAGCCAGCAAGGGAGATGTGCAACCAACACAAAAAGTGAAAAAGTGCTCATTTTATATACAAGACCACAAAACCACAAAGTAACGAGTGCAAGTACAGTAACAGCAAAAGACAAGGGTCCTAATGAGCTACAGTAACTGGGTGAGGACCAATGTGTTTGTTGAAGGGTCTCTAATCCAACTATAGGGGAGGATTCATTTGGAGGTAGCAGTATGGAAGGATGCAAAACAGATTGTTTAATTAGTATTTGTTGGGGGACAGTAACCAAAGGCAAACACTTCTAACAAAGAACTGGTATTTGAACGCCTCAGAGTGCAAGGCCTGTACCGTATATAGTTATAACGCTGAGCATGCGTAACAGAAGGGGTAATAATAGGAAGGAACGGAATATTCACAAGATTATTCCTAATTTTGTAAAACATACAAACATCAGCTAAGGCCTTACGATGCTGTAAGGATTGCTATTTAAGAGTCTGGGAGATTTTTGTTGAAAGATCGGCTCTTGAGATATAATCATAGTAATTTAAAACTAACCGGGCTGCACGTCCTTGGACTACTTCAATTTTATCTATATTCAGCTTAGTGTATGGGTTCCAATATGTGGAAGCATATTCAAGATGAGGACGGATGATGGCGTACAGTAGTAAGCAGTAGTTTTGATTTCCCTAGAACACATGTGAAGGTTACAGCAACACAAATTTAATAGCCTAGTACTGTAGCCTTATTAGATATCTCTTCAATGTGGTTATTAAAATTCAGTTTATTATGAAAAATGATGGGGACAGCTCTCTATTCCGACGTCTCTTTGTTCCGACAACTCTATGTTCCAAAAAGTCCACATTGAGGTTAGTGTTAAAGAAAAGGTTAGGTTAGAACAAGCCCCCCTCCTACCACTGTCCTTCATGCACACATTCGGAATATAGAGACGTCAGAACAACGAGACGTCGGAACACAGAGGTGTAACCAAGAATGACACTAAGATACTTGTCTGAAGTAACTTCTTCCAAATCACAAAATTCAGAGGCAGACATAGGGAGACTGGTGTTATTTTGTGCAAGTGCGAGCAAGTCAAGAGAAATAGGAGTAGATCGAGGAAAAAGCGTTTTGGTGGTACTGTACATTCTGTAGTTAAAATTACATCTACAAGATTTACGGTATGTAATAGTTTACGCAGAAGTTTACACTTTGAAACATTGAAAGCCATGTGCCAAGTGATAGCCCAGTTTTGTAACTTAAATAGGTCTTCCTGAAGTAAAACTGCATCCTTCAAGGATGTAATAGGCCTGTAAAGTACACTATCATCATCAAAGAGACGAATAGAGGTAGAGAGATTTTTTTCAATATCATTTATATAGATGAGGAACAAGAGTGGGCCCAGAACGGTACCTTTGGGGCACTTCTGACCTGACTAGTCCTGAACGTGACTGCGTAATCCGCTCCTTCAAGTCACTCCTTACTACGAAATGGAGTGTATAGTATAGGAACGTAAAGCTGGGTCCTGTTCAAGGGCTAGACCTGACTGGCCTATGGGTAGAATGAGTCCCATTAACAACTTCTTGAGATCTGCCTGTAAGAAATCTATTAATTCAAGCATCAGTTTTCCCAGTTACACTGCCCCATAACTGCGTAGTTTAAGGCTAGCTAGCTGGCCGTACTGTATTGTATTCGTCGACGGCCACGGTTATAGGCCTACTTAAAGTCAGCGTGTACCATTTCGCGCAATTGGTTAACATGCATTACACTAGTATTTGAACTACTGTAAGCTTGGCCTACCTGAAGGTTGAGGTGTATGCTAGACACAAGACGGGGTAGAATACTGTAACTTATGCTTTGACTGGAAAATATCCAGTCCTTGTAGCCCTTTTTTCACGAACTAGGCCCTTCGTAATTTTCCTCCAAGCAAAGTGGGTAATTCTTCCCAAACAATTACATCATGGTATAGCCAGAGTTTTCGTTGCACACACAGGTTGTATTAGTCAGAATACCCCTGTCTGTACCGAAGAACGTAGGACTATTTAAATCTAGTCAGGGTAATCCTGTGAACGGACGTGCTTTTTTTGGTTTTTTCACAAAAAAAGCAAAGTCGGCTTGTTAACTGGTCCACCCGAAGGCGCTTCAGTCCGGCGCGCAACCGACTTCGTCGGC
>WURT03024310.1:0-15639 GCA_009936505.3 Holothuria glaberrima | reverse complement strand
AATATGCAGCAATACAAAACGTTGCAATGTAGGTGAGGCTCATCGTTTGATAATGAGCCGGTTCGATGAAGAAATTGTTACTTCTTTTTCTCCGTATTTCGTGAGATTAGTGATGATACGTTGCAAGCTATTTGTGATTCATGTTTGGAGAGGGGAAGAGACCACTATGAGATGACATTGGTGTCATTTTATGAAATCTTTTCAAATGCAGTATTTCCCTTTAAAGATTCATTAGTGAATATGTACCCTATTCCCAGTCTTTTTAGTTTAGCTTACCTTGTTTGCATTGATGTTACTTTTCTGTACAATTGAGTATCTCAGATTTTGGAGGTACCTGTATATTCATTACAGGCATTTTAAATGAATCCTGTAGTAATTATAATATACAGAAGTGGCTATTGAAAAACTGTTGGCAGCTTTAACAGGAAGGCAGCTACTTGACTGCTGACTATATCAGAACATTCTGTATTACGATCTCTCTATTAAGTAGTGGGACTATTGTCAATTCATTCCACTGAATTTTTCAGTAGCAGCCAACTATGTAGAAATTCCTCTATGTCTGGGTAACGTGAGACTCATTTTAAGTAAAAAAAGCTAAAAATAAAATTCCAACTTACAACAGAATAAACAAGACATTACCCAACATACACACATATGTGATGTCTATCCTCATAACAATTACCCAGATAAACCTACATTTTCATTGTAATATTAAAAGATGTACTGTTTCAAGTATCCACACTTGAGGACATAGAAAAAGATGGGGACCGTTCTCTTTCAAACATAGTTCCATTCTTCCTCTTGCTTATATCTAGTCTTTTATTAAAACTATTTAAGAGTCTTTTATACAATGCTTTAGAGACAGCGTGAAACATATTGTCCCATTCTATGAATTGAAATCATGTGTCCGTCCCGAGTATCCCCAACCCCTGGGTAACTTGAGACTTTTATTAGGAAATGAAAACATACTTACCAAAGTTTAAAAAAAAAAAATATAAGAGAAACTGTCCAATTCATACCAGCTATTACCAAACCCCTAAATTACATGTAAAAAAGACTTGGGCTAAGCTTGCAATTTTGTGCTACGTATAATGACCCTTTCAAATTGGCTTAAGTATCCCCACTTTATGGTACTTGTTGCTTACAGTTTTGGATTGAAAAGTGCCTCATTAAGATTCTAAGTTGTAGTTGGTGGATAGATAATTTCAAAATTTGTTGAAGTACTGTATGGTTAAAACTCTTGACTCCTTACTGCTAGTACCTGTACACGTAAAATTCCATGCAGTCAAGAAAATGTTATATTTTAGAAATGATTTGACCTACTGTACGTCCAACACCTGTGGCAGGTGTAAGAGCTTTGTACATTATGTTCAGCGAGTTCAATTTCAAGTCTTTGGATTAAGCAGTACTTTGAAAGAGTAATGTTGGTGCTGTTGTTGTTGTTGTTGTTGTTGTTGAAAATATCCTACATATTTTTCTTTATGCCAAAGGTTAGGGCTTCCAAAGGGAGAGTGTCTTTTTTTTCTCTGACAGAGGCTTTAGTAAATAATGAGGTATTGAAAAACATCCTTGTTTAAAAATAAAAAGAAACAAAAATGGCATGTTCCATCTGTATTTTACATCTTGGTGTCCTGGGGTTGCGATGTAGCTTTTTCACCAGCCCTTTTGTCGAGATGAGCTGCAGCAGATGTTTGTTATACTTTTCCAATTACACTACAAAAATATCAACAAAGACCCTTGAAAAAAGGGAAACAAAAAGAAGAGAAAAGTTGCAAAAATAGTTTGTGGAAAGTATGATTTATTGCAAAATTTTTAATAAACATCAATTCAGCTTCTGTAGCTCAATGTAAGTGTTGCACTCATTCGACTAGTGGTGGCACTGCATTATGGCATTGTCTTATGGTGCTGTACAATGTACCTTCAGTACTCAGGTTAGATGTACGTGCATTCTAATGACAGCTGTCTTGCTTGCTGGAAAGTAATGTCACAGCTTATTTTGTTCTGCCGCATTTAAAAAACTTTTATTTCTCCTGTCGTCGGAAAGTAATGTTGAAGACAATGGGTTGGTGGGACGGCAATCAACATTTTATCTCTGGCTTTTAAATTGTTTTTATTAATGTTAGGAAAACAGTAGCGACATGACATGGGAGTGAACTGGTGGCCTACGAAACGTGATGGCAGCTGATTATTGAGACATAAAGGTCACAGCCCTTATCCTTAGAAGCTGTGAAAGGTTGTAACTAGGTCGGGGTGCCCGTTCAATTGGTTTTACAACAAGAAACTTTGTTACTTTTCATTGTGGAAGTGGTATCTGTTGTTGTGTGTAGATCAAGTTTACAGGGGTACAGCTATTGTTACAGGATAAGTTCCGTATCTAGACTTGTATTGTGGCAGAATTTTTCCTTAAAGGAAATTATTTGGAAAAATGAAGAATTAACTTTAATGAAGCTCATAGTCTGCGCCATACATTAGATTAGAGAAAAAAAAAATTATAAAAAGGAAAAGGTCTTTTGAATGGTAGTGGAATCATGCATGATGTGTTGAAGAACAAAGTATAATGTCTTTGTTAAAGAGAAAAGTTATACAGATTGTTTAAACTCTGAATGGTAATAAGGATCTTGGCTTTGTTCAAAGCACTTTATTATTACAAAACTTGTTATAAAAATGTATAAAGCACCACAACTATAAAAATATATGTTGCCCAGTATGTAAAGAGCAAAAGAAAATATAAAATTTTGGGAAACAAAAGGAAGATAAAAACACGTAAAATGCGTGTTTGAAAAGGTAGTCGTCTTAAATTTTGAGTTTTGATTTAAAAATACTAATGGTGGAACTCAGTTTAAAATCAACAGAAAGTGACAGACCTGTAGCCAAGGGGGGAGGGGCAAATCCCCTTGAAAACTTTTTGCCACCTTAGAAAGTTTCAAGTTACCACTGACTTAATACATTTTTACACATTTAATTTAATTGTTTGGCTACGGGCCTGGGAGGTGAGCTCCAAAGGCATGGAGCAGTTACAGTAACTGCAAAAGCCCATCCACAGAAAGAAGTCAAAAACAGAGGGACAATGATAAGAGGTAGGTTACATATCAGTTAGTTAGATGAGATTTAACGACACATCAACACGAATGTGTTGTATAGTGTCAACAAGATAAAAAGGGAAAGTTGAAATACAGTAACAAATACTGTTCAAGTTCAAGTTCAGTTTCAAATACAGTTCAGATACGATTCAAGTCCTTCCCTTTAGTCGCCTCTTACAAAAGGCGAGAAAAACTTGGGGCATATTCTACAACCCCTAGCCCAAAGGGGGCGGTTACATATCAGAATGCAGCTCATACTTCAAAACCTTTGTCACTGACAGTTAAGGCTAGACAACTAATCAGGGGCATACCTTTAAGTTCTCTTTACACAAACAGAATCACTTTTGAAACAATTTCTGCAAGCTACCAGTAGCCAGTGCAGGTCACATAACATTGGTGATATTAGGGCAGTACTTTGGGGTAGGAGTTAACAACTTGGCTGCAGCATGTTGAACCTTTGTCTAACCTAACGTCTAATCCAAAAAAGCTGGCTGAAAGAATATTGTTAAAATAAACTGAAACTTTGTATGTATCAATATACCAAGGTTACAAACTTAAAGGGCAATTTTCATCATCTCAGACAGTTCTTCTTCCAACTACTTGTAGCTCCTCCATAAATTGTTTAAAGCTCCTACTTGTGCAGCCACAAACCTTAAAGGGAAATATTGCGTTTGTTTAACAGAATGTTTTCATATTTTTAAAACCAATAGTAATAGATACAGAATGACAGACAATACAAAATAAGGCTGTATGGCAGCTTCCTCTTAATAAATAAGGCTCTTACTGGAAGAAATTTGGTTATTTTTTGCACAAAAGTAATTTGTTCACCCAAACTTTCACAAATTCAAATGATGCAACATCCGTTACTCTTGTAATGCATAATATTTTGAGGAGGTAAAGCTATTGGCCAGAGTTTATTGTTGATACTGAACGGTTTAATAATGATTTAAGGTAGTTCTTTGCATACCATATTGGTGCATTTTAAACGCAATATTTCCCTTTAAGGACGTCCTGGTGAGCATACAAGGCTGTAATGTGTAACCTGAGCACTCTCTGTGCATTGTATAGTTACTCTGCATCTTTTGGAAAATGGAACCTACTGCCATTGTGCTTGGTGCTCAGCATAAGGAATGGAGTAGGGAAAACAAGCCAGTGAGCCACAACTGGAAAAAAGGCTGCGGCTGGCCCGACTTGAACCATTTGGTTACAAACTGAGCAATAAAACCAACTAACTCTGCATCTTTTGAATTTTCAAACTTTGATGTAAATCAAAGAGCAGTAGCCAACTGAGAATTTTGGTGTACCCCCACACTACAAATATACATTAAGTGCCAAGATTTGCCCTTTAAAATGTCACTGGCAATAAACTACTGTAACTGTTATAATATACAGTTGTAAAACTTGAAGTTAATACTTTGAATGGACTCCAAAAGCATTGAAGCTGCTTAAGCCTATTCCCAATGTATCCCTTCTTTCATTTAGATGATACATGGCGCTATTTGTACCTTTAGGAAACACACACTTGACAGAATGCATGTTTATATCTGTAAGGGTAATCTATTTGCAGATCTAACTACCTTCATGTTTCTCGCACTAAGCTTATTTAACTTAACCTTTGCTGGTTACTATATACTTGCTTCTTCATTTGCCACATAAATGTATGGCATAGGAATATTTTCCGTGGGCTAAGTACTCGCCAGTTAGCATGATAAATGCGGGTCACAGGATTGTTTTGTGTCTGTGGTTACAAAGCAATCCAGAATGTATACCAATTGTTGTTTGATCCTCAAGGCTGATACTTTAAGATTTTTGTTGAAGGTAAACTTTTGGCTTCTCTGAGTTAAAAGAGCCAGTTTGGATCATTTTGTATCTCTCATTCAAATGGCATTTACAGCAGTAGTTGCATGTAAGACGGTTGTCATTCTCTACGGGAAACCATCCATTACATACATGCATGTCTTCATGGGAGCTACACCACCAAACCATCGATCAAAACCGAAATTGTCATATTAATGCAATTATGTCAGGGGAAGCACCTGAGGCTTGATGGAACTTATCCCTAGACGTGCGGCATCCAGTTGTAATTTACATGTGTTAGCGGCATACAGACAACCATGCGCCCGGCCAGTCGAGTGGAAAAAAGTTACATTGAGCATTAGTCAATTCTGTACATGATGGGTAAAGGTTTTAATCTAATGTTGGCATGTTGCCTATGTCAGTCCAAGCAAGTTGTGAAAGGAAAAGTCCTTGCATGCATATTTTGTACGTTTGGTGATAGTATTGAAATGTACAGTAAGTGCACATTGTGCTATTAAGTGACATGTTCCCTTCATGTATTTTGTATTGTTGTAAAGCAGAGTTATGGAATATTTTTGTTGGTTGCAAATCCTTTGCTCAATTTTTGAGACTTTTTGCATAAATACATGTTAATGAATAGGTTTTTAAATGTTTTAAGTTCATGGACTGCATTTAACAATTTATACAAGTAAACTTTAAGAAAGATTCATTTGTATTAATTTTTTGAGTTGGAATTTTCTGTGTGAATGAAACCGTAACTGGATCAGTTGATACCATTTTTTGGATGTTAATAAGTCTGGAAAAGTTTAAGAAGTGAAAAGATGAAATTAATTAGTGATCCTCAGTCTGTTTTTCAAAGTCCTCTATTGGAAATAGATACAGAAAATAAATAGAAATGAAGGCAAAAAAAGTGAAATGGGGAAAATCCCTTACTTGGAATGACTTCCCCTTATTTTAATCGTGCAAAATGTGTAGGAAAAGTTTGTTTTTGATACACAAGCATGTGATAGTAATTGTTACGTGAAATTTTTGATTTGTTTAATACATATTACTCAAAATTTTTACCGTGGAGCAGTTCAGAACCAAGTTTCCTTATGAGAATGTGACAGACAATTGTCTAATACAAAGGCCTAGTAAGGCATTTTACTTTTGATTAGTATATCAATTTAATTCCTGCCGTATTCATTAAGTAGACGAATTCTAAGGCACTAAGTAGTGTTCTCGGCCAAGATGCTTATCAATATCCTGTCTCCACCCAGGGGTTTAGTGGGGATTGTTACTGTGAGGGAACTTGCCATTTAGGTGCAGTATAAATTGCAAGGACGCAGTATATGATTGCAGCAACATTTGGATTGTCTCTGGGAGAGACCTGTAAATTATTGAATAGGGAAAATATGTACTGACGCCTTTGATTAGAATTATCTGGATATTGGTGCCATATTAAAATGCTAATATTAGTATTATTATTTTGATTACAAGTTTATTATTGTTAGAATCAAGCTCTTGAGGGATGTACAATTAATTAGTTATATGTAAAGTCAAATAAATGGCTTAGGTAAAGGTGTTGTACTGTTAGCAATGATTTTGAGATTCATTTAGATATTTTAGGTAACATGTCAAATGAAAGTGATCTTTCCTGGCTACAAATTACCTAGAAAACATTTTTGCGTTGGAACAGATATTGGTTTAGGTTCAACCCCTAGGTAGCCCCTGTATCTTCTGCATTTGTGTTTTGCAAATCAGTTTTGATATTGAATCAATTTTGGCAAAGACTGCCATGTGGGTACTGTTCCGACAGAACATTCTGTGTGCATGTGGAACCATACTGACACTTCAACAAAGGGACTGCAACATTTCACTTTTCTATCTGACATGGTATTATTGTGGTTCACAGTGGGTTATTTCTTATAGTGGTCTCGGTTTAACTTCGGACCGACATGTTGGAGCAAACTTGACGTCACATCATGGGTCCAATGAAGAAATGCTATTGCCTACTGGGTACCGTATAGCGGGAAATTATCATAAGGTTAATTTTTCGCAATTTTGTACCTTGCACACATATTTACAGTGTGCAGAATTGGCTGTTGCACCTGTGAGGATCAATCAGCATAGTCTTGTACAGAGTAACAGAAGCATATATTCTTGCTGGTGTTTAATTGTGATTAGTTACTTGGTCTCAAAAAGCGCAAAAATTAAACCTCTGTGAAAATTTCCCCTTGTAAAGTTTTATCTATTCACCACCACGTTTTGTTTGTGCGTGGTGTACCACACACTACAAGTCTGTAGTTCCACCTGTTATCTATCTGCCAATTAATGCCAAACATCAATTTTTCCTACAGTCAATATTGTAACAACGATGTTGTCTTATTGCTTGTTCCCTACATGTGTTGAAGCATTGAACTATCCAAGATGAAATGCTACATATTTACATGTCATATCCATTAAAATTTAAAATGCATAATTAATATTCACATTAAAAAAAAATTGAATATGAATGATTTCTAATATCATGAGTTGTCAGGCATGTACTGTAAATTATAAATGAGGCACAGATTTCTCGGCATAAATTACTGTCACACTCTCCCATTTCTTCCCGTAAATCTTTAATTAATTAAGATGTTGTTGATTTATGCAGTATACGGAGGAGTTGATTGCAGGTAAATTTAAGTTTTAGCTGCTTGGGTGTTAACGTAGTTGTCATTGATGAGTAGGCTAAGTTGCAAGGATGGGATGCTCCTTCAGTTGCCAATTGTAATGAAGAATAAATTTAGAAATATTATAAGAAGATGCATAAATTTGTTCAAATTCATATCAATAATGCTAACTGGAAATTTCATGTAAATGATAAATGGACCAATTCGATGAGAACAATTAGAGCTTAAACCTGCTTCTTAGATTAGGTCTTGATGTGGAATAACAATTAGAAATAATCTACATCGCCCCTTCTTTCCTCTCTCTACACATATCAATTCCCCACTTACCTGTAATATAACCCTTCGATTTCAATTGAATTATTATCTACCATACATCAATTTGCTTGTTTGACTTAAAGAATGAAAGCTTGACCGTTCATCCCCTGGGAATTAGAACGCAGATCTGTTTTAAATCAGACCTTTAGAGGATCAGGCTTAAAGCTTGAATGTGTAGAGAGAAGTCAAATGTTCCAAATGAGGGCACTATTTACTCCTTTTCATAGGCATTTTTGAAGAATTTTTAAAAAAGTCTGATGTTAAATTGAAATAATTTGAAAAATATCACAGAGTGAACAAAAATTAGAGTTTTGTAAACATGAAAAATGGAGGGTAACTTTTTCTGGGGGCTTTGGCCTCCCAGCTCCCTCACTAATTGCTATGCTCCTTTTAACTCTAATGAGCATGAAACTCATAAATTGCTTCCAGGAATTACTTTGCTGATGCAGCTGACTTGTATCAACACATTGAGCATAGATTTAGTCCACTTACATGAATATTGTAGGTAGAATTACCCCCCCCCCCCGCCCCAAAAAAAAGGAAAGAAATATTCTGGAACATTTATGGAGTAAATTGGGTCTCTTAGCATTGTCAAACTACCCTACCCCCCATATTTCTAAAAAATATTTTTTGTTCTCTGAGCCACTTGACTGTTTTTTTGCCTAATTGTCTGATTTCTACCTATGTTGTCATCATATCCACAATGTACATGTAGTCAAAGAATCAGAGCAAAGTACATACAGGCATATAGTTTCGACTTGAAAAAAAAGTTTTCCGACTTGGAAAACAATGTAAAAGTACATTCATGTCACTTTCATAGGATACATTTTAATGTCCCTAATTGTCACATTGAATTAACACAGTTGTATGTTACTAATTGGTTTTAGCGACCTATCAATGTTTCATTGGATCGTTTTACCATAATTGGATGTGTTATCCTTCAGAATGATGGCATGATACATGATAAAGGAAGCTAGTAAAAATTGCCCTTGTACCGATGAAGTATTTTACGTTCAATTTCGAAAGTATCATGAACCCGCCTTTCAACCATCTATGCTGTAAGTGCACTTAATATTTCCACGTACAAATAGCAGGCAAGAACAATTTTAAGTCCCTCTCCCCTTTCTGTGTCTTTTTCAACCCTTTTTTTCCACTCATAAAACTTAAAGGAAAGAAGACAACTGTTTACCACAAACTTTGCAAGGGACAGTGTAACATTTATAATGCAATTTTGCATCCTATATACCATTTTGTTGAAGAATTAAAAAATTCACTTCACAGACACATATTATCCCTTGCTACATGTAATTTGCATTAATTTGTGCTTTGTACACTACAGGACTTGGAGTAGTTTTAGCACTGCACCCCTTATGCCTGTCATCTTGTTCCAGTGATTGGCCTCATTGAATATCATCAGTTCCCATTGCATATTGTCAAGCATGTCATTATGTGGTTCATGACTGGGTGCCAGGCCCATTACCATGATGCACCTGCTCTGACTTGTGCATCAGACACTTAGTTATCACACTTTTACTGCAGGCAAAGTATGGCATTGATCTTTCAGACTACAGTGCAATACACCAGTTATTGCCTGGTGAAACATGGGCTATATGGAAGAATGGAATTACTAAATAATTATAATTCGGACTTTTAGGCTAGGTCTTTACTTTACAACCTCACGAAAAGACCAAACATGCACAGATATGTATAGGAAATTTTTGGCTGTTTAATACCATTTATTGTCAATTGGCTAACCACTATACCAATCAAGATCGATATTTGGATTAAAAGATCAGTTCATATGGAAAAAACGCAGATTGTTTTTGGATGAAAACTTCACCTTATGGTAACCTGGGTGGGGATTGAACTTCATACCGTGGAGCTGAAGCTTCATTGCTTTAATGCCACTACCTTTATCCACCCATCTTTAACCCCAGTCAAAATATTTCAGAAAAGTCTCTGTGTTTCCTTTTGTACACTGTTTGGACATGATGAGTCAGATATACAGAGCTAACCCATGAAATATGTCAAAATTGTCTGTTCCTTAACATAAAAAACATTTTTTGGTGTCTGGCCGGTGTATGGAAAAAATACCCTGTCATTTCTCATGAACGTATATTTTCATAACCCGTTTTTACATCGTTGTTTTGCTAAGGGTATGATCTAGGTTAATAAATTGTTTTATTTCTTGAGATGCCTGAATACAAGATGAAGACGCAAGACAAAGGAATCAATGCGTTATTACATAGATGGATCCAAGGATAGAAACGGTACACCAAATGAAGGGAAAAGTTAAAAAAAAAAAAAATACTGTCATGAGTCTTATAAACATGGCACAAAGATATGTTACTTAGAACTGGATTATGTTATAGAAAAGGCTTTAGATCTTACAAATTGTTCCATTTCCTGCTCTCCTGTGCAAACTCTTAGTTTGCCGCATACTCCCATTGGCATCTGTGAGTTTTCCAATCACGCATGCCATAATGCATAACACACTCGCCCGAAGGGGTACGGCTGATCGCTTTCTTGAAAGAGTTACTTTAATGACAAGGTCTAGAAACAAAACGTAAATATTAAACCGTCCGGAGGGCACATTTTCCTTTTTTCCTTGTTTCTAATTTTTTTTCTTTTTCTTACTTTTAAGTAGTCAAGTTGTGCAGGAGATAAAAAGAGCTTTTGCAAATTGAGTTACTGCATTTCCAATGTTTTTTTCTCCTCTCTTCGTTTGTCGTTGTCGGCAGCCAAAATAGGTAAGGAAAAAAGAAAAAAAAAAGTGGAAAAATAAAGAGGTAAGAAAGAAAAAAAGCTGGTTGTCAGAAGGGTGGAAATTATATGTAGATTGAGTGTTGTATATGCATCTGTTTTTATGTTGCATTTGCTCAAGGCTAATCTGTTTAACATCAAGGGATATTTCAAGGTTAAAAAGAACATACACATCTAAAAAAGTTGGTGCTTTAAGAACCATTTGGCAAAGAGTGAGTTGTAAAACAGAAGATATGCTTTGAACACCATGAGAAACGGAGGAAGGCATTTTTTGAAAGAAGAAGTATCTGTAGGCATGACGATTATTGAAACCCAACACTTTGTTCAGTGGAGCAAGAGTAGTGTGAAGCACTGTATTTCAATCATTAAATCGTTCTTGAATTCATTTCATGTTATTATTTACTTTTTGTCAGGTTTTTTTTTTTTTTTTTTTTACTCAGTTGTAGATGTGTGGAGTTAATTGTTTATAGTACAGTAAAATTAGGTCTGTGAATGTAGTTGTAGAGGTATACAAATTTGATGCAAAAGGCAGTAGAAGTTCGCTTTTGATGTTACTGCTAATTTTTTTTTTAAAAAAAAAGGAAAATGCAGTCTCCCAATTTGATTGAGTGCACCCCATAATCCTAAATCAGGAATGGCTCCTTTCAGTCATGTGACAATATTTTTGTTACTTATTTCTTTAAAGGGGCTTTTTGAATTGGTTAACAAAATTCATAATTTTTTTCACACTTGTTGAGATTTACTCACAACTTGATGGTTAATGGTCAAACTAAGAGATTCTGCACTTTTGACACACAACTGATGGGGCAATGGTAGGGTAATTAATGATTAAAATCATTTATTACAAATTCGTGACCAGACACTTTTAACCATTAGGTATTAAGCATATATGCAACCCTTGTCAACAAAAACTAGTATAATTTCTCACATTTTTGGTAACTACAGGAAGTGATACATGAGTAATGAGGCTAATTAGAAACATCTTCATGCAATGATATCCTTCAAACTTGTCACAAAATAATAAATATCAACTCAATGAGCCCCTTTAAGTTCATACAGAATAACTCTTGGTTTACCTTCAATATACAATGTTTTTATACAGAAACAACGAAAAATACTTGCGAGCGAAATAAGCGGAGGTCTGTAAGATTTAGCAGATTTTTTTTAAATGAACTTGGGGTGACTGTTTCTCCCTTTAAGTTGCTTGTATATATACACACGGGGTACATACCATGAGTTGATCACTTAAATAAACATTGTGATTGTAAAATATAAAAAACATGAATTTAAAATGAATGAAATTTACTTTCCAGTAATATTTTCTTATGTCTTTTTCATTCACTGTATGTAGGTAATTGTTGGGAAAAAGCTTGAACCCCTAAGAAAGAATTTTGAGCTGAAGGTGTATGGTTGTACACAACATTATGTGTGGGAGAGAATCTTTCAGAGTCAATCACTACAGAAAAAGAGCAGCTAAAATACTATTAATTATCAAATTTAAGAAAAAAAAATGTTAGTGAACAAAGAAAAAGCTATCTTTCTATTAAAATTTTGAATGAAAGCTTCTCCAAAAACTTTTTCTTCATTTTTTTTGGTTCGCAACATGTGTAAATTTCTAGCTTACTCTAGTGCCTGAACTTGAAAAACTGGATGTGTGTAAATTAAATTTGCCTTTGGAAATGGAAAATAACAAGACACATACTGTACTTGTTCTTTACGTTGTTTGAGGTGTGTGCGTTGCAGGCCCATGCTTACAGTAGGTTGGAATCACATCATGTTTATGATATACTAGCAAAACAACATAGTAACCAACTCAAGATAACGATCATCTCAGGATACCCCATCTATATAATGAAGCAATTTTTGGTGTAAATATGATAGCATAGCAAAGAAAATGTTGGTACTTTATCCTTAAAGGGCATAAGCAGTCGCCCTAGACTTGTTTTGAAATAAGCTGAATCTCACAAATTTCCTCTTATTTTTCAATATTTCAAGTATCTTGCATGATATTTCAGGACTTAAATATTTCATATTAACGGTAAACCAAGGAGTTACTTCTTCAAACGCATGTTTTGTCTAGTGGTAGAGCATCTGCCTCTCATGAAGGAGGCCCGGGTTTGATTCCCAGGTCGAGTTATACCAAAGCATTTAAAAATGGAACCTACTGCCGTTGTGCGTGATGCTCCGCATTAGCAATGGAGTAAGGGAAAACAATCCAGTACCTCACAACTGGAAAAAAGGCAGTGGGTACTGCTAGATTTAACCATAAGAGGTTATAAGTTGAGACATAAAATCCCATCTAACTAACTCATAAATTTCACCATTTAGTGAGAAAAACATTGTCACTTGATTCTCAAGGGCCATTCATGACATAGGATAGACTACTACACTAATCTAGATTGGGGTGACTACATTTTCCCTTTATTTTTTCCTCTTTGTAAATGTTATTTTTATGTTCTCATATATAATGGCAGTATACTGCCATTATATATGAGAACATGACAGTTAATTGTCCAAATAGCTCCTTAGTGTAGTATATTTCAAGGTCTTTTGGAACAAAAGCATTGTGTATTAAAGGAAAACCAAGGATTGAAAATTCTGGATGCTGCAGGTACCCAGGTACTTAGAAATAAAAATTGTCACATCATATGAAAAAGTCATTCGTGAATCAGTGTACCAGGATATGTCAATTCAATTTGGGTTGACAACACCCTTACACAAAAAAAGGTGTGGCAATTAGTTCCAAATCCTCAGGTTTTCACAGGTGTTTTCCACAGGTTATTACAGGTTTTTGTGTGAAAACCTGTGTTTTCCCTTGACATTGATGCAGGTTGGCCAGTTGCCACACTTTGCCACAGGTTTGACACAGGTTTGCCACACGTTTTACATGCAAAAAGTGTGGCAATTAAAACCAATGTTAACCAAGAATTCTGAGACAAAACCTGTGGCTTGAAATTAAAGGCAAGGAAAAGGGTGTCAACCTGTGTGAAACCTGTGTCTAGAGGGTTCCAAAAACACAGGTTTGCCACCCAAGAACACACGTGATTTCCTTTGTGTTCCACATGTGATCGCGTGTGCTTGCAGACACAGGTTGACACACCTTTTTTTACTTGAAGGGGACTATCCTGTCGACAGTACAGGGTGTCCCTCGGTCAGTAAAAAGGGTAGCATTATCTGATACTACGTTGCCAAGGTGTCAGTCATTGCCACCTTGAGATATCATGTTTACAAGCTAGGCATCACATACACACACATACATACACACACACAACATCACCATCACATAGTATATGGAGGTGGATTGGATGGACTTGGATACAGATTGACAAAATGCAAATTCCCACATACTGGTCAGGTGATGGGAGTTCTGGTTGCTTCTGACTGGTGCTAATGTTACAGCTAGAACCTTGACAGTAATATATATTCTGACACATTCTGTCAGCATACACTTTCAGTATATGCCACACAGTATATACATTGCCCCTCTGTTACCTCCTTCCTTCAGTTGTAACCCTCCCATACTTGGAAGGAAACGAGAACACCGTCAAGTACTCATATCAAAGTCTTTAGACTCGGTACGCGAGAAGAGAACTGGGGAGGCTGCCCTCTATCTGAGGCCGCGGCCTCCTCTGTGCAATAAAGACGTGCCAGGACCTTATTACGGGTAATTGAGGGGAACAATTGTAGATAGGTAAGTATCAGGGCTCATAGATTCACAAATGTTGAAGTTTTGGGGAAAAATTGAATTTTGTAAACATACAGTATATAGATGTATTAGTTAAAGGGAAAATGCAGTCACCCCAACCAGATTTAGTATGCCCCGTCACTCTAGTTCATGAATGGCATTTTTGATCATGTGACAATGTTTTGTTAGTGAATTGTGAAATTCAAGGAGAATTTCTCATTGCTTTATCTATTGCTTGTACTAGTTACAAGTCTTCAGAGGTGCTTGTAATGCAATAAAAGGAGATTTGCAAGAATTTGTTGATTTTTCAAATTTTGGGGCGATTGCCAATATTGCCTTTAAGTTTTAAAACAGTATATTGTATTTCATTGATTGTATTTTATTTGTATACCATTATAGATAAAGTAACAATCAGTATCTTCCGCTGCCAGACCCTCTTACCTACCATCATTTAGTTCTCCAGTTATAAGTGGAAAAAATGAATCAATTTTATGGCCAAAGTGATCCTTTACAAAAATTTGTGGTCTTTACTGTACTTTTCATAGGTTAGAGAGGTACTTAATGTATTAAAATTAATGCCCTTTCACAACACAGGGTGGGACGAGACATGATATTATACAATAAAAATGTCGAAAACCTTTATATGCTTACTACTAATAGCCCATTTCACACTATGTACATGATACAGTTTGCAGCAATTCTATGATATTGAACTAGCTGAGAAAATTTCATATTTCACCCATTTGTTGCTGATTGATATTTTGTGAGACCAATAATGAGATAGAATTGACATTTTTTGGGTAACATGACTGCAACTGGGCTTCGGAATAATGCCTAGAGATGAAGAAAATGTCTCTTCTAGGGTGAAAGGCTTGGCGACATTTTTATCATGGAACTCCATTGGCCGTGTCTTATTGCATCCAGTGTGAAAGGGGCTTAAGCACTGTATGCCACAGCTACTTGTGGCTCTCAAAATATCAGCAGATAATTAAGTGACCATATTCTCAACCTAAAGTGAACTTAAAGCATGCACATGTAACATCATTAACCTCACATTTATCAATACAGTTCTGTTTTCTTCAAACTGGACACATTTCTACTCCATATGGTTCAGTTCTCGAAGTGATGTGAAAGCATGAAAGTCAAAGCGTTACAGTTTTCGTCAGCTTGAAACTTGGACATTTATACATTGACCTTGATTTCGGAATCAGCAGTGCAGTGACTCATTTTTGCAGTTAACCTTAAGGTACTGGGCATCCATTTTTAAGACATCTCCAAGCATTGATTTGTATTTCCACGTATGATATGACTAGAATTGGTTTAAGTCGCTAAATTAGTTACCAAA
>WURT03024288.1:0-14418 GCA_009936505.3 Holothuria glaberrima | reverse complement strand
GGGCCCACATATAGCTTAGGCCTAGGCTAGGCCTAATTGCGTGTACATTGGATGTGGCTTACAAGTGCGTCAAGCTTCGGTGGTTTTATAGACTCCAACGAGTGATTGTTGTATATATTGAATATCAAAATTCCGGACAAATTTCAGTACGTTTTGATTCCCACAAATAGCGCTAAATTGCGTCTCAACCCTCTTCCAAAATATTTAGGCTAATCAGGATAAGGCCTAAATCAAATCAGAAAGTTCTGCTATCATATGGGGATTTTCCATACACTGTATTTAACCTTGAGGATAGCGCCAGCCACATCATGAAACCATATTGTATAGCCTAGTCCCAGGGCCTAGGCTAGGCTACATCAATACTATTAAGAAACCCTATTGAAAAAAAAAACCTAGCCTAGGCCTAGTCCTTAGTCGAAATGTTTCTCCTGGAGTGGCTATTCCAGCTCAAATGAGTGATGCAAAGACATCCTTCTGGTCAAGTAACATAACATTACATAGGCCTAGGTTAGGCCTAGCCTACTGCAAGTTTAACAAATAGGCCTAGGCCTATCTTACTATTCTTAGCCTAGCCTAGGCCTAAGTCCAAAGCTTTTCCCTGATGTGGCTACACCGGCTAGGCTACACTGGCTACGTCGTGACGGCATATGCCGTGGGTTTATTTCATATGGCAGGGTATTCTATAATTGTACACATTATTAGTTTATTACTAGCCTAATATTACTAAAAGTTAGGCAACCTTTAGTATTGGGCCTAGCCTAATCTTATTAACGTCATTAGGCCCTAGGCCTAGGCTAGGCCTATACTATAGGCCCCTACTAGCCTAGGCCTACTGTAGGTCTAACGTTATTACTATAGAGCCCATGGAATACATACCAAATCTTTCTTTAACTCTGGAAGTGGAGTTTTAAAACCTCTTCTTTTTAATTCTTCTTTTAACTGGTTTACCCTTAGTTTGGAATAATCCATTTTTGGTTAACTGTCTTTGGTGAACAATGAAATGTCTAACAAGCTTTTATTACCATTACTAGTACTATGTAACTTGTACAGTAGTTAACTGTAACATGCTATGACCATGTTCTTACGTGTACATAGCCTGCTGTATGCCCTGATCACATACCAGGCATAGGCCTAGATATGGATTGCATGGTGCCATGCACGATTACCGCTGTTCTCTATATAACTGGATATCGCTTGGCCTAGCCAACGCCGTGCAACTAGTTGAAGCCACCGATGACACGCTATTTACCGACCATTTTTGGGCAGTCTGTTACAAGGCTGTGCGAGCATTTGTGTGTATTTAGTTTGGGTGATGATGTTTGTGCTGTCTCGGCTCCCAAAACAATCGTGTGGGAAGGGCAATTGTAAGGACTGGGACGGAGGGGCGTTTACACAGGAAGTTAAAGAGAATTTTATATTGTTAGCATTAGAAGCGCCCCTCGAACCTCCTGTCAGAAGTGAATTATGTTAACGTGGAACATGTGGAAACAGTCATGTGCATCATGCAGTAAGAGGCTAGCACTGGCCCATCTCTGAAGGGACATACCAAAAGGGAACCACATAGGTTTTGTGGGCATTATTGGCCATGGGCTAGAATGTGCAGTTATAACTGGGCCCCACTGCACATGGCGATGTCGGTTTTGATGTTTTTGTTGGGGCAGATGGCCCAGTCTTTGGTAACCTGACTGAGCGTCAGAGGGGGGGGGGGGCGCCATAGTGCACTGCTTTGGGCAACTCACTTGTTCTCAGGCTCATGTGGGGCCTGCCGCCGAGTACTTGAAGCCCACGTGGGCATTACAATCTCCCTATGTGGTTGGGCCCAACAAGGACCCAGTGGATATTATAGCAGTCGGTCTGTCGCCTGTACTGTGGGCTTCTATGTAGGTTGAAAATGGGTGGTCACACCTTTACTGGTGAAAGCAGGCTAGTAGTGGTGCATGTGAAGAAACTCGATCTAGGCCAGTGTCTGGTCTTTGTCTGTATATTAGGCCATATTATGTGGCTGTAGTGAGGGCTGGTCAGTATGCATATGGCGCCATCATGTGGGCGGATTCGTGAGCACACATTTAAAAAGATATAGTAGGAAGAAAAGAAAATAAAGTTGTACACAATTATATGCATAATTCCTACCTAGGATTCATATGCCGCCATGCTGGCCATAAATCCATCTCCTACATGTACGTCAATAGATGGTAGTGGGCGGGCCTACGTACATCCACCAACTTATGGGTAGTCTCATGGCCGGCCATACTATCTTTAATATCCATGAATAGCCTTCTACTTGGATGGCCTGACCCCATCTCATTGGCTTTGTTGAAATCTTGGGTGCAAAATTCATTGAGGTCCATATGGGTCACCTAACATAGTGGGACCCATATACTCCCGATCCTCATGATTGCATCCTGTAGTGGTGTAGCCTGGGAATTCAGGCTTGCCACTTGTGGCCAAAAAGGGAATGATAAGTTCAGTTGGTAAGATTTTATTCAGTGTTATATCTCCCAAAAAATTCAGTAGTATGGTGGTATCCCCGTCTTCCCTAGTCTGACTATGGGCCAGCTTTTCATTGCCTGTAGGACGATTGCCATAAGTCCCAGTATTGCAATAGGACATGTGGTCACACAGCCCGTAGTTAAGTGTTCAAGGCTATACTTCAAAGCAGGATCATCAATGCGAATTCCTCTTGTCTAGAGTATAAGACCATTCTAAGTAGCTGATATGATGGGCTCAGTCGTTTTCACGTAAATGGACCTGAAATGGGGCTGCATTAAAAGGCCTATAAGGGCAGTCAGCCACCCAGCAGATTGCAACACCGCTATGGCATCTTGTCAGTGTAACTTGACAATCGACTCGGACCCATCTCGCCGGCGGTCACGGTGTTCAGTCTAATGAGAAGTGTAACTCTTTATCGTACTGTCATATCGACGAAAGATGCGTAATTTGAGAGTGGTAAGATGGCGGCCCGCTGGCTTCAAAAATATTGCTACAAGCGCTATTCAGTTAAATATAGAGAGATCAGCAACGATTTAACATCGTTCGATCTTCCCTGCGGAGCGGACTTTGTTTTGCCGAGCCTCTCTTTTCAGGTTCATCATGCCCGTAGAGACTGCTACGTAAACTACGTGTGATATGAGTCGATGTTCCCGCGGAGCAGACGTGCAAGGATATCATGTATGCAGAATTGGCGGCAAGCCGACAGTCATTAGAGAATTCGCTCCCTTGAAACTTGGACAAACTTATCCTGTCCTTGAAGTCCTTGCTTGTTAAACAACTGACAAAAAGCCACATTGTTGCAGATTACATGGTCTAGTGACCGCCTATTGTTGTTTGCGGTTTTCTATTATTAAAAAAATCGGCCAAGTCATGACGCTATCGGCCAAGTCATGACGGCCACTTTCAAGGGGCAGAATTTTCTAATGTAAAATTTTTCAAGATATTCCTGTCATGTTTACTTCATTTAATATTGCAAAAGTTGTTCCGATTATTTTAGCTTCCACTCAGTTTAAACCATAACCTACCATAAAATGACATGTGAAAGGGAAAAGCCGGGCTGGAAGTCAAATAATATGCTCTGATTGAACACCCCCACCTTTCCAAGGAACCAAAACTATAAGACTCCATTACAATCAGGCCGCATCCCCACCTATCTGGCGAATACATGACGAAATTGGGCCTTAGGGTATCGAACTGGAGTTAACACATTTCGGTAACCTATGCCCCCATTTTATTTTTCTAACATTGAACCTAGAGAAATAATTGACTATGTTTTAATTATCCCGAACCCGGGAATGATGATACCTTCAAAACGTTAATACCAACAACTGGCTTGAAGCATGAAAATGATGCTTCAACTTTTTCAGATCACTGCCTCCTCATTTTCCTTTACCCTTTTTCAACTTGAAGTTTGTGGGACCGTGTATATTAATTATGGTGGGACAGACAATATTCCCTATTGGAGGGTACTGCTTGTTCTGGTGCCTGAAGCCTTCATTCAACAATCTCTACTCTATTTAGATCAGTTTGTGAAATCAGGCACGTAAACTATCTGATCAAGCTTTTGGGGCGTAGAACTTTATACTTACCGAATATGTTAGGAGTGAAGTTTCCAACGTAAATAAATGTACTGATTGAAAGCTTTACCGACTGATTTGAAAAAGATAACTAGACTACCATAGTTTCATTATGATGTTGCTGCGTACGTAATGTCATATAGGCTATTATTATCAGCAAATTAAGATGAACGAGGTGAACACATACTTTCATATTACAAAGTCCAATATGCACGCAATTTTTGCATACTGCCATCATTATTAAATCATCGACCAAATAAGTAATAAACGCAAATAATTCTGCAGTGACCACGGTGTTCTTTATGGTTAGCCTACCGATTTTTAAAATTCCTCCTTGGTTTTGCACGTTATACTTGCTTTTTTAATTTCTGCGTATTTCCGCCTGTGTAAAACTCGTATACGTCACTTCCTCTTGCGTCAATGGGAAACAGGAACTTAGGAAATCGAAATCGTCAAGTCACCTGACTGAAAACCAGCAAACAAAGCCTTTTTTAACCCTTAAGTGCTTTGTCATTTTTCGGTGGCTTACTATATGTGGTTACTAAAGATATACTAGCAAAAGATGCACGGAGTTCCGAGAATTTCGCATTTTTCGAATGAATAACTTCCTTGAGACTATCAAAAACATGGATAGACTTTTACCATGGTCACGTTAAACTGGACTGAAAAAAAATCAAAATAAATTCTAGCAAGAGTACACCACAATATAAAAATGAGAGAGACTTAGCATAATTTCACAGTTCATTTAATTCAATGAGGATATATAACAAGCACAAAGCGGAAAGATGAGGTTGTGCTAATTACTACGTTGTCATGCCTTCATTTGACGGGAACAAGCAGTCTCCCCAAACTAACTTTGACACATAAATTAATTGTTACAATTCTCGTCTTATTTCGCTTACAAGTATATCTTCAGTAATACTTCAGAAAATAAATGGGACATGGCAGGGCAAGCAAATTAAAGAGCTATTTTGTATTAATTTAAAAACTCAGTTACAAAATTGCTCTCACAGCAATGAGGGTTTGTTGAAATTTAAAAAAAAAATCAAATTTCGAATAAAACACGTAATGGTTTATAGGCTACATAGTACGATGTACTGCACGCGTATTGTTTTCTTCCAGGACGAATGAGGGCAAATCATGCCAATGGACGAATCAGCTTCGTGAAAATAGGCCACACCCCTAATTCCAAAATGACAGCTTTTCGCGGCTCTTTTTTGGAAATCTGACAGCGGGTTATGAAAGAACAGGCCAAATATCCTTTGTCCACGTAACACTAACCTTAGATCATGAACCTTACCTTGATTTAGAAACAAATTTAAACTGTTTTGAAAAACTGGTTCGCCCTCAACCATCCTGGGAGAAAATATGCGTACTGAACATCATCTAAATGAATTTGTGCAAACTTCTCCATACTTACATAAGGACGACTCTCCAAAATGCAACAGCCGGCTTTAGATGAGTGACCTCTCTTTGGGAGCCGTATGCAGGTCGGCTGAGCCTGAGGGGAACGCAGCGGTCATAAGTTCAGAAAGGGCCAGTGGGTTTTCAGGGAAGAACGGTCGAGACGGCAGGGGGCCCAGAAGGATTTGGAAGGCGGGTTGGGCTATTTTATACCAAACATTACATAATGGAGGATGTGTTGAGCAGTAACCTATAACCAGGCCCGCAGCCAGACAAGGTACTGAAGGGGGTAAAATGGCTTCCGGGGGGGGGCGAAAAATTTTTCAGGGGAGCCAAGTGTGTAAAAATGTATTAAGTCAACGGCAACTTGTATGAAGCGGGCTAAGACTTTTGGATACACACAGATAAGAAAAATCTTTATTGAATCATTAAGATTTAAATATGATCAATGTCGGCAGCTGACCCTCTCATGGCATTGTATTATAACCTGAATAGAATGGTCCAAAATCCCGAGGTACCGTTTGACAAATACAAAAGTACACTTATGATTTAATGCATGCGTGAAATTTGCTAAAACGAGTTGTTTAGGCTACCATATGTTACTTGGTACGGCGTCTGAGCACGCTGAATAATGTCAACTTGGATATTTTGAAGTTTCTAAATGCTCTCCGATCCTCTAAAGCAGTGGTTTTCAAAGTGACCCTACCGCCCCTGGAGGCATTGGGAAGTCACAGGTGAGCGCTACAGAGTACACAGGGAATAGGGGGCGTTTTCACTGATTTGGAGGTCCTTGGCTATTACAGTACCTGTCATGGACTGCACCGATTTAGGGCATCCAGTTCCCCTCAGCTAGTTTTTCACTCCGCTTCTTTTTTCCCCTACCCTCACCCTCCCAGACCCCTTCCCTCTCCCTCCTCAAAAAAATTTTGTAACCAAAATTATCCCAAAATGGCATTAAAATTTAAAAACTCCACCCCATAGGCCCAATTTCTTTCACGTTTGGATTAAGTTAATTGAGAAAGAAATAGCATATTGTTGAGCATCTGATTATGGAAAGTAGGGCGCGGGGAGGGGGTAGGGGAGGGGGCACCGGGAGAGTTCAAGATGGTTTAAGGGGTGGTAGTCTTAAAAAGTTTGAGAACCCTTCTCTAAAGCAAGACAAGTGAATTAATAGGCCGGGCGGCGATTGTGCCCCTAAAGCTAAAAGGGTAAGATGGAAAATTTAATCGCGGGGGAGGGGGAGACGTACCTGGAGAGCATGGTCATATCTCTATCCCTCACTTAGGGCCACCATTTACTGTGGAATAAAGTTATAATACACGTTGTGTAGTCTGAAAAACTGAGTCTATGATGATGGACAAGCACTTATGGAGATACATTCATTTTGCAAAGGTTATCGAAAGAGGCGCTCTAAAATTTCCCCTTTTATGGATGCAAAGAACGGGAGGAAATATTTCGGACATAGGAGAGATCTTTAAGAACTTACTTCCCACAAAATAGCCGTGGATGACTCATTAATAACCCCATCCAAAATTTTGGTAATAATTCCCGTAGGATTAAAGAGGTTTTGTAATTCGAGCCTGGGGGATAGGGTGGCAGAACTCTTTAGAGGCCATCGATTGTTTTGTCAAAATCTGAATAAAACATCTTTTTCGGCGTTATGGGTGTTACAATGCAAATTTGAAATATTTAAATTTTTTCTCAAAACGGCAATTTTGTCTCCTGAAATATGCAATTGTTAGTGTGCCCTGATCACACATTTCTTTTTTTACCCCACCACGCGCCCTGACCTCATAGGCAAGAGTTAGCCTTTCGAAAATAAAATGAAAAAAATGAGTCATTATAAAGTTAAAATTCTCAAACGGACGGATTTTAATTAACACTATAGGTCTATCCTAAACAAAATTGTAGGGACAGATTCATTCCTTTAATATAAAGATATTTTTAGAGCACGTGTAGTAACAAGTTGTTTAATTTTACGCGCTCTATTTAAGAACATGAATAACTGAATACAAATATTAATACAAAGTATGATATTATTGAAACATACTTTTAACTTTCTACACCGCCTGACATCGATTCACTTTCAAACTAATTAAAACTTGTGCCTCCTAATTTACATTTGCAAAGTTCCCTCAACTCTCTGGCGAAGAGCTGAAGAGTGACACCAAATGTTTCTCCCAAAGCAGTTCTACTCCCAAAAGGAGCTACGCACGCACACGGAAGGGACACATCACTTAACATGACCAACCTGAGCTTGACCTTCATATTTCTAAATATTGGTAAATTATTTTCAATCAATTGCTACAAAATTTGGAATTCTTTCCCGAACGAATTTAAAAAAAAAATAGAAACTAAACTACTTTGTTAAGTGTAAGGTAAATAGTTACGTACCCCATCACTCAGTTCACTAACTGAGTTTTCCCTTTTTCAATTTGTCCTTACTTATCTTCGTTTGTTTGTTTGTTTGTTTTTTTTTTGTTTGTTTGTTTTTTCTTATTTTCTTTCCTTGTTATATTCTTTGTTGTATAGTTTCTTTTCCAGGCAATAGCTCGTTAAACAACTGTTTTTCTAGTGCCCTGTTCGTTTTTGTATTTTTACACTATATATTTTTACGGACAAATAAATGAATAAATGAACAAGATAGGTCTGTTCTGCCTGGTCACGTTCTAGACTGGATGAAAAGAACAGATATTCCGCCTGATTTTGTTTAGGATTGTACCGAAGGGTCCAAATTTTGAAATGGGATGCCTGGGACAGACATAGACCTCTAAAATATTTCTCTCACGCCATATTTCACCTACCTTGAAATGAACATTATACCTACGACTGACAATTTTTTTATTGAGAATTTCAAGGGAAAATATCATACCTCAATCTATCTTTGTCACTTTCCTTTGTGTTACTTGAATTGCATTATAACAACAGAACAAATATGACGTCATCTCAGTGAAAAGACTTCATGAGAGAACAATTGTAAAAAGCTCAGCTGCACCCGACCTTACCTCAGCAAACTTCGATTTCATCAGCCTAGCTAATAACAAACTAAAGTTTCACTTAAAGGGAAAAGGCAGTCGCCCCAAGATTATTTGCAAAAATTTGGTAAATCTTACAGATCTCCTGTTATTTCTCTCACACGTACTTTCATAATGTTCCTGTATAAAATCATTGAATACTGAGGGTAACCAATGAGTTATTCTGCATAAATTTAAAAAAAATACACTATAAAAAGCGTGTTTAGGAATTAAACACATTTTTTGCCCCCACTTTGGAAACATGTTGCAATGCTAAACAAACATGTTTAATTCCTAAACACTATGTGTTCATAAACACTGTTTTAACAGTGTAAGTAACAAAAATATTGTCACATGATTGATTGGAGCCATTCCTGAACTAGTGTACACTACTTCAAATTGGGGGGGGGGGACTGCATTTTCCCTTTAAAACGAAATATCACATTCATCACACACGTCAACCGCATTGTACGAGTCAATCTGTGTATGGATAAGAATTGATAGGAGTTTCATTATCATGTAACGCATACGTGGCTTAATGTTCACGATAACGACATTTGTTTGAACATCATTATAACTTGTCAACATATCAAGTAATAGTATCCAAGCGAACTTACAGGTTTTACTGACGTCATAATTAGCAGTAATTCTTGGACAAGTATACATACGAATTCTCTTTAATGAAGTTAACAGTAATTCTGGTATAGTAATCTGCTGTAAGAGCGAATAAGCACACAATACGTGAACATAACTCGTTGCTAATTTAATCAGAGGTGCAAAACAACACGTAGGCTTTTGTCTGAAGTCACCTAAAATGCAAAAGGAAACTTCGTTTTAGCATGCAACCGGAGCCAACATTGTCGTAGCGAGATATTTTCTGGATGGGTGGCGATCCCGGAGGCACAAGGGATTCCCCACAATATTTGAGAAATCACTCATTGACTTTGATTTATTTTCACACAGTAAATTATTTGAAAATGGAGTCATGTTCCCCAATATTGAGAACATATCGCCGCTCTTGATATTCTGTGCGTGTATGGGTAGGGGGTATGGGGCCATGGAGCGGTCTGCAGACCAATGTTTTCGTACAAATTACTATCGTGAAAGTAGCAGTCTTGCTACCAATACAGTTAGTAGAGGCCTCATTTCTGCTTTGGATGTAATTCAGTCTTTGGCTCATAAGTGCTGTCTTGGGAAACTGGGTGAATGGGAAAGTTCCAGCAAATACTTAGTGCTTAAATGCATAATTTTGCTATACTAGAATTTTAATATTTGCAAGAGGGTAATTATAAACCTTTCGAAACAAGCTTTTACTCCTGCTCGAGAGTCAGTTATACACATTAATAAAATGGTATTATGACTTATTTAAAGACGACCGTGGGAGCCCGTACAAAAAAGATGCCATTGACAAACGCTTATAACGGAGGCTGTAGTCTCGTAAGGCTAGCCAGGGAGTTTCAACTCCCTGGGCTAGCCAACGAAGCCTCTCAACACGAGTGCCGATAGCGCAAAACTAAAACAAAGAGTGCTCTCTATGGATCCTCCCTATGAACTTTTCTTAAATAAAATGGTCTGTGGCTATTTGGAACCATTTGTAGGAAAATCCTGCTTTCTCCGTGTGTAATTTGAAACACTAACGAAATTTTGGTTGACAGTGTTTGCAAATCCAGGGCCGTCGGAAGCGGGGGGCTGGATGGGCAGCACCTATCGTTCAGTCTATCCTTAGACCGGCGAAAAACAAAACATAGAAAATCAATTCGATGGATCAGACAACCATGGAACTTGGTAGTAGAAACAAGCGCTTCGCATAGTCTTACTTTATAAGTGCAGAAGTAATGAGCTTGTAGCAAAGGTATATCCCGAAAATTTCATTGCGACATGAGGTTTCTGTGCAATTGAGAGACGTTTCGTGTGGAACGTTTGTTGATTGGTGACTGAAATAAATGTTTCTGCAATTAATATTTCGGTTCTAAAAATGTCTTTGCGGCGTTTTATGTATGTATGAGACTCGCACTTTGCATAGACCTTTGAGAAGAAATATAATCATTCAGTCAAACCTTTTTTACTTTTGCGGCTCTCAAACTCAGCAGCACCTCTTCCCTATCTGACCTTATTTTAGAATAATTGATCAAGAGCTTCCTCACAAACAGGCCACTAACGAAGGATAAATGCAGAACTTTTGTGAGTTCATCCGTTTCAGTGTGCGGTTTTGTTGGCGAACTACTTAGTTTGGAATGCCAGATGTTTCTTCTATATCGTGTAGGCGGCCATGACCCTATTGTCGGGGAAACTCAATTTCCCTCGGGGAGCCTTGATTGGTACGATAGAGCACATAGTCCCCCGACGACGACCAGTCGCAGCAACAAATTTCTTGATTTTGTCATGAGTAGGTCATATTACTCATTACAGACTACCATTTTCATATTTTCTTCGACAGTGACCCCAAAATTTTCGGCGCGCTCCGCACGCCAAAATTTCATGTTTGTCATCCTTTCGGAGCTCGGCCGCTCCGTCCGGAAGCTTGGTCGCCCCCTGATGGTACCCCTTGATTGGAGAGACAAATTTTTGGCGAAGAGCGCAATTTCCTGCAATCTAAGGCCCTTGGAAGGCAAAGTTTTCTGACCTCAGCTCCAATCGGTGGGTCTGAGGTCGGGTTACTCCTGTCGGAAATGCAAAAGTGCAAACTGCCCTCTTAACAGCTTGAGAAACTTCTTCACATATCATGAAACCTTCGTCCTACTGCCTCTGTTTGCCGTAGATATAGCTAGCTTCGGGACCTCTTACGTATACGTGGATTTCGCTCTCCCCAATTGTTGTCCTCTTTCAAAGCCTGAGATCTTCGACCTCTTTCCAGCCTCTCCATTTGGCCCTCATCCTCAAAAAGTTTGAGAACCACTGGTCTGAGCTGTAATTAAATCGCATTGTCTCCTTACAAAAGAAATTATTTAAAGAGGTGGGGAAATGGGTTCAAGTTATCAACCCAACTTGGTAGGCCAACTCACTTGTCTACAAAATTGGGACGAGTTTTGAATCAAAATTTGGGCAGAATTTACATAAATGTCAAACAAAAATATACCAACATTTTAACTTTTAGGGGCGTTTCCTGCACGTAGCGTACCTACACTATACGGTTCCCATCTTTCCAACATGCACGTCGCCCCCCACCCAATCGAAAATACCTTCCGACGGCACTGAAATCAGGTAGGCCTACTGACCATAATGGGGCCATAAGCAAAAAATTCAATTGTCTACGATTGTCATTTTCATTCAGGAGGCTACAAAGATTGTAATTAAAACTCACGCTAACTGTTGGTCGAGTTAGTGAGATGGTGTTCGTTCGTAGGAGAGTGGATTTCACTTCTGAGATAGAAAGGTAACGTAAGGGAAAATTCATCAGTGCTTCCAGTTTACTTAGGCAGCTCAGTCCCTTTCTCGATGATCGGGGGTTGTTTCGGGTAGGTGGTAGGCTAAACGCATATGACTCAAGGATGAACATCCTGACATAATTTCAGGAAAGCATGTCATCGCCGCGGCATTGTTTCAGATGTTCATAATGTTGAGCATGTGGGTGTTGAGTGGGTTTTCGGCAGAGTTGTAATCAAGTCATGACTCGAGTCACAACTTGCAAAATTGTCTGACTTGAAAATTTCAGGCCAATTTTCCCCCATTGAAATAACACAGTGACTCGAGTCATGACTTGACGAGAGTCGCTAAAATGAGTTTACTTGACTTGACTTGCCAAAAAAAAGTGACTTGGTTACGTATTGTGCGTAAGAAGTATTGGGTGATTAAAGCAAGGCCTCTTATTAATGGGATAATCAAGAAGTATGTAACGTGTAAACGACTGTATTCTAAACCATGTGCATGAACAACTGCTGGCGAATTTTGGTGTCGATGTTTTCGGAACGTTTTATTTTAAGCTTGGCAAGTCAGAAGTCAAGCGTTACGGGTGCTTATTCATATGTTTAAGCATAAGGGCCATTCACGTAGAAAAGTTGGATCCCTTAGATACAGACGCTTTCATCAATGCCTTTAGACGGTTTTGTGCCCGAGGGGGCCGTTCCGAGGTTATAGTTTCCGATAATGGTACCGATTTCATTGGTGGGGAAGTTAAACTAAGGAAAAGTACAAAAAGAAAGGTCTAAGCTCAACTCAAGTTCAACTTCTAAGCAATCTGGTAAAATTTACATTGAAATCCGATGTGTGGTTCTCAAGATTCAGCAGTTAAAGTTGTCATATTTTCAACACAAAGTGAACTTGAAGCAAGCACATATGACGTCATAACCTCATATTGATGAACACTCTTTAGTTTTTCTTTAAACTTAACAATCAACCCTTACAAAAACACCCATGCAATTCCCACCCGAAGTGGCCCACTTCCCGTGGGAAGTCAATGATTCTCGTGGGATTTTCAAGGGAATAATGCTCTCCCCATGGGAAATCTGAAAATCACCATGGGAAATACACCATTTCCCATTAACTTCCCACGGGAAATCGAAATTTCTCCTGGGAAATGGAAATTTCCCATGGGAAGTTGGTAAATTCCCATGAGATTTGATTCCTTCCTCACGGAAAGTTGTAATTCCCTTGGGAAATAGTACCATTTCATGGGGAATTCATGATTATTCCCCGTAAAATTTCCCAGTTTTTCATGGGGAAAGGATAATTTCCCATGACATTTCTTACTTCACATGGGAAATTGACAAGTCCCCATGGGAATAGTAAGTTTATTTCTTGTAATGTCCACTTCTTGATTGAATGTGTCAATTTCACAGGCAATTCCCCGGGCATAATGTGATCTCACCATACATGACCCTGCCCGAAGACCCATGTACGGTACCATATTATACACCCTGTCACTTTGCATGTATGTGCTTTACCTTAACATCAATGATGCACCTGGTTATTTTTTTGTTACTTTTCAGACGCCAGCATGAAAGCTCCTAACAAATTTCAGTATATGTACGTTAATTACTTGCAGGTCACATAGCCTAGGCCTATATTGTTTAAGTGGTATCTGAAAAAATCACAATGGCCATTGCATTTTAATCTTCTGGGGGTGAAAAGTGTTGACCGGCTTGCAGAAAGCTGCTCTTTTTTCACACCCCCTCCTACAAAGCACAGTTCACAGCACTTAGCAGTTTTAATTGGAAACTGATTGTAATGCCGCTGGGACATAGGCCTACATGTTTATTATTGGCAGGTCTGAGAATTGCAAGGGGGGGGGTCTTCCTACCATATAATTTTAGGGTATTGATCAAAGGTGATACCCAGGATCTTAATAATTAAGTCAACGCAGCATAAAACCCCCACTTTTATTTAACAAGTTTCCCTGCAGGAGATATTCCTGTGCAAGTCCTTAAGACTTTTTTAAGAAGAGTGCGGTAATTGCGGTAATCGCGCTATCATGCTTATGTGAACATTGACTGACATAATAGTTACAAGGCCTGCAGGACTGTATAAGATACACGTACTGCACTTCAACTGTGCCGATCTCTTTAACATGCATTTGTGGGATAATGACAAACAGAAGGCTCCCTCATTATCTCTTCTTCGGGCTCTCCTCTTAAAATTAAGTCTTTTATCCTAATTAGTAGATCCTAGCTGATAATTGTGAAAGGTAAGATATATAGTCCCGCCATGCACCGCCATGATAAATGCATGTAAGCTAACCATAACCGTGCATTCATAAGTCCATCAAGTTGTAAATGCAGGCCATAATGAATACTTACAGCTTATTTCTTTATAGCATACAATGGCAATTTAGAAAATTCAGTGATAGAGTCTAGGCTATATTTTCATCACTTACTCACACAATACTGGCATGCAGTTTCTCATGTATATGTACTGCTATGAATTATACCCCAGCACATTACTGCCATACTAGTACTGTACAAGTTTATCACCACTGATTCACTTCTACTGTATATATA
>WURT03024277.1:0-15640 GCA_009936505.3 Holothuria glaberrima | reverse complement strand
GGGTCACTAGAGGTCAAACGTTCAAAGCCTTGTAAACTCTCTCAGAAAGGGTAAGTGCGAGGGGTCTCATACGTAGCATGTGGATTGCCCATATTGAGTAGATGATTCCTATTGTTTTTGATGTAGATAAAAGGTCATTTGGGGTCACTGGAGGTCAAACATTCAAAAACTTGTAAAAACACTATCTCAAGAAGGGTAAGTGTGAGGGATCTCATACTTAGCCTGTGGATTGCCCATATTGAGTAGATGATAACTATTGTTTTTGGTGGAGGTCAAAGGTCATTTGGGGTCACCAAAGGTCAAACAGTCAAAACCTTGTAAACACTATCTCAAGAAGGGTAAGTGTGAGGGATCTCATACTTAGCATGTGAATTGCCCATATTGAGTAGATGATCCCTACTATTTTTGGTGGAGTTCAAAGGTCATTTGGGGTCACCAGAGGTCAAATGGTCAAATCGATGTTAACACTATATCTCAGGAAGGATAACTGTGAGGGTTCTCATACTTAGTATGTGGATTGCCCAAATTGTGTTGATGATTCCTATCATTTTTGGTGTAGGTCAAAGGTTATTTGGTCAAAACCTTGTATCCATGATATTCTAAGGAGGATAACTGAGGGATCTAATACTTGGCCTGTGTATTGTTCATATTTAGCATATACATGGCCATATAGGTTAGGTGAACCTTACTTTTTCAAGTGGAGCAGAAAGGTCACTTTGGGTTTTACAAGATTTCAAAAGGTTTTTATGTTATTAACATGATAGCTCCAGTACGGTAGAATATAATTGAGAGGGATCTCATGCTTGTCAGGTGGGGGATTCATGTTTGTCAAAATATATCATATGGCAAGGAATCTCTAAGTCTTTCGGCTTTCTGGTTTATTTTTTGTTCCAATCAGGTGTAAATCTTCGAAACTCAGATTGGTCAATTTTCAATTCAAAATTGCTTCCTAAAAACATCCTTTCAGCTGATATTGATTATTCCTGAACTAGCTATGAGCATGGACAACCCATGAACTGGTGTGCAAACGTCCAGGCACAAATATCAAAATCCTTAGAGGAAGATGAGTTTTATGGCCAAATATCAAAAACAAGCTCTAGGACTTCATATAACCATAGATCATAACAAAATTTTTAGTGGTAGAATCTGTGTGACACGTTACACATTCTGTCCAAATTTCAGATCCGTAGCTTACAAAACAGCTGAGAAAACGCAATTCAAAGAAAAAATTGTCAGAATGCCTCGCCCAAAACTGCTGTGGCGATCGCTTTACTTCAACTAGAAGTTTTCTAGTCAAAATAAAAATTTAAAAGATGCAGAGTAGCTCACATTCCACACAATGCAGAGACAGTGCTTGGATTACACATTATAGCCTTGTATGCTTACCGGGACATGGCTTTTTAAGCAATAAAGTTTGTATCTACATAAGTAGGGACTTCATAAAGTTATGAGAGGAGCTACAAGTTGCATAGTTGGGAGAATTGGAACTGTCTGGGATGACAAGAATTGCCCTTTTGTCATGAGATTAACACAATTTCTGAAGTACACTTAAAGTCGCTTTCGGATGCCACAATGGTTTTCATAATTACAAAATGTGCACATTATTAATAAGGACATGTTAAGCTAACTCTAATAAATATCCTTTGTAAAGGTCTCCTACTGATTCAGTAGGCATTCATTGATACAGTAGTAACATACAACAAATGGTACTATTTTAATTAAATCACAATAAATCTTTGCTTTCAGTATTAAAACTAACAAAATTTAAACAAGAAACAAGCCAAAAAAAGTGAAAAATGAGACCATATTGTAGCTACTGTAACTTCTTGAAAGGTTTCTCTAAATAAAGTTGGGCTCTCAAAAGAATTCTGCATGTACAGTAACTCAACTGATTTTGTTTGGTACTGTACATGTGTTCATCACTTTTGACCACATGAATCTATCATGTATATATTACATCTGTGACCAAAACAAGATTGTTGATTTACAGGGATGTTGATGTGTGGATGTGAGAAGGCATTTCAGAGCTAGTACTGATGTGCACACAACAGGGCTTCCCTGAAGACACATAACTTTCTCCTATTGTGTCATACAATTTTGCCCAGCTATTAAAGTTGATGCAGAAATTTGGTTGTTCATGATAAGGTTTAATCAAAAGATAATAAACCTCAATGTTGACTTAATCTAAGAGATACAGGAGGAAGGAGCCAAACTAGCCATCACATATTAGACAATTACTGAGTAAAGAGAGCATATTGAGGGACTTCATGGAAAGTTAGAACAAGATATATGTATTGTAAGAGGTCATGAACCTCCAGCTCTCAGCAGTTGATGACTTTGCAGTGACATTTAGATTTTTCGCGTTGCTGGAAGACCCCCAAAAATGACCACCTATAATAAAAATCTTAAGACTCCCTCACCGATCAAAGAAAGCAACCTTTTTCGCCAGTATGTGTACCTCCACTGTTTATTTCAATGTTTATCCCATTCATTGGTGATTATTGTGTAACACAGCTGGCTACTTTGTTCTGAGAGCTGTTCAATTTGGTAGCAATCCTGTGGCAGTAATTTGTTGTCCCTGGCAAATTGCTTTTTGGAAAATTCACTTCCATAATCAAATAATTTTTTCACCCAGGAACTAGTTAGTGCAGCTTGATACATCAGTTTTGTTATCGAACTTGCACACTCATTCAGCAGTGAACTATTAAAAATAGCATACAGTTACACTGTACTTGTGAACTGGTACTGTACAGTCTGAAGTTGTTTAGTGTAAGACTTGGTGACAAGTTTGTGTATAGTATATACTACTTCATTAGTGAGACCTTGATGAAGAGCCCTGTCAGAATGTACTACGGTATATACCATACTGTGTACATGCCTACCCCTCAAAGGACTCGATGTACTGTGCACTTGTACAGTAATCACAACTTCTGCATGCCAAAAGACAAGATGATATGTTGGTGCATATACTTGCAAAGTAGGAATGCTGTATTTTCAGACCAGTAGTGCACCAGCTGGCAGAGGTTGCTGTTGTGTGTATGTAGGTTGCACTCCAAGATTGTATTGTGAGGGGAGGGAAGGAGGAACGGGGGATAGGAAGGGAGAGGGTAAAGGAAGCCCTGGGGACAGGAACTGCAAACTTTGTGACATCATTTAAAGGGGCTCATTGAGTTAATATGGAGTATTTTGTGACCAGCTTGAAGGAAATCATTGCATGACAATGCTTCTAATTAGCCTCATTACTCGTGTATCACTTCCTATAGTCACCTAAAATGTGAGAAATTGCAGTTTTTGTGGACATAGGTTGCATATGATTAATGTGTAATGGTAAAAAGTGTCTGGTCACAAATTTGTAATAAATTATTTCAGTCATTAATCACCCTATCATTGCCATTTCAGTTGTGTGTCAGATGTGCAGAATCTCTTAGTTTAGCTATTTACCATCAAGATGTGAGTAAATCTTAACAAGCATGAAAAAAATCATGAATTTTGCAAACCAACTCAATAAGCTCCTTAAAGCAGGGACAGGATTCACTGGATGGAAGGTGCGCTAGACCAAAGGTTCACAAGCTCGAAAGTCCTAACTCTAACTCTTACCCAAGCATAATGCTTACCCATGCCCCAATCCTACTCGAGGATAATCCTAAGACTAATCTTAGACCCCTTTGTGGATTTAACAGGAATCATAACTCTACTTCCAGTTATGGCTGTGGCGGTTATTCAAAAACCAAAAACCAGTTTCTGCGGCCGCTAAAACCGGTCTTTAAATCAAAACTGGTTTTCATTTCAAGTGCATTGACCTTGCATATGTACTATATACGAGGTCTAGCCACGTTAAGGAAATTTTGGGAGATTTTATAAAAAGGTATGATCGAGGAATTTCCATACATTCGTTTTAAAAAGGTTTCGTACATTGTGGAGAAAAAAAGTGTGAAATGTGTGGCAAAACGAAAATTTGAAAGGGAAATCACACCACGATCGGTTATAGACCGGTTTTTTTTTTAAAAGCGGTTTTTCGGTTGTGTGAAAATATTGTAACCACATCAGACCAAAACCGGTTTAAACTGAACCTGTTTTGTGAACAGCCTTACTTCCAACCCTTAGTAGATTTTTGTCCAAGGAAATATTCAGTCTGCGAACCTTTGATCTAGTGCATCTTTAGTCTAGTGATTAGTCTCCCTAAGCAGAGGGTCATCAGATGTTGATGCAAGGCATAGGTATGGTTTACAAACTCCTCCTAGATCACTGGAAGTAATGTGTGGTTATGTGTCGCACGCCATGTTTCCTCCTAGGAACCTCCCCCCCGCCCCCCCATCCTTTAATGTTGAAAATTCCCCCCCCCCCCCCACATCCTTTAATGTTGTTGAAAATTCCTCGTAGTTTAAACCTTTGATTCTCAAATGCAGCCTTTAGGGCCGAGTGCTCTGTCAGTGCAGTCTAGTTTGAAGGAAAATGGTTTATGACAAGAGAAAGTGAAGTTGAAAAAAGAACAAATAATCCATGCTGACGTATGGATTTTATTTGAAATCTGAATCCCAGGCTTCCAAGTTTGGTCTCCTCCTCAAGTAGTGTTAGATTGATGCAGGCCTATAGAATGCCATTTGGAAGCCCAATTTCGTCAATGGCCTAATAAATGGCCCTCGATATTGGGAATTTTGGTTCATATACAGTATTGTGTCATTGCCATATTTTTGTAGACAGTGGTAAATTGTTATAGTGTTGCATTGTGGGTGGAGTGCATACATTTGCATTGTCAAATTTTATATCCAAGAATCTAACTGCTGCAGGGGGAGATTTATACAATTCAAAAAGGTATTATGTTGAACATGGGTTGATTGATTATGGAAATAAAAATCTCTGCAAGTCATATATTTCAGTACCCGTGTAGAAACTAAATCAAATGTTTAATATCTGTGTGGCATCACCTATCAATGTGTTTGCAACATTTTAAATATGTTCACAAATTTTTACGCAGCTCTGTTAAATGAATGTAGTCATTCAGGAGGCATAGTTTTTTTGTGATATTGCAGAATGAAGCCCTCAGCCCCACATGGTAGAACCCTGTTCGAGAACTGATCAAGAGTTTTCTTCCATACTTCTACAGGCCACTATTAAATGCATGATAATTAAATGCAGAATTGTAGTTAATTGTCCATTTTAAAGTGCTGTTTTCAGCAACCTTCCTAGTCTGGGATGCCACTATTTTTCTTCCATACTGCCAACCTTTTTAGATCAATGTCTTACCACATGTTACAGTAAACACAGAATTGGAGAGGCAAATTTGTGGCGGTATGGAGTGAGATTCCCTGCAATCTATGGCATTTGGAAGGCCAAATTTCTGATGTTGGCCCGAACCATAGTGAGACTGAGTTGGTCCTGTAAGGTGCTATCAAGGTATAGATTGCCTTCTTATGAAACTGTTTCCTACAAAAAATATTTTATGTCTGCCACAATTTGCTGTAGATTCAGCTTTGGATATCTTAATTCTGGATTTTGCTCTATCAAATGAGCATCGTATGAAAGCCTGCAATGCACCTCTTTGGCCCTCTACCTCAGCCTAGCCATAGTCTTTGACTCTCACCCTCTAAAAAGTTTGAGAATCACTGGCTTAAACACATGTTGAGCAATTGTTTAATTGTTATGAGTTAAATTAACTCATGACATGGGGAGAGGGAGGGGGCATGATTCCCCTTCCCAGGTATGTGCCACTGTTCCAACATTGTGGGTAACTTTTGCACTGGCCAAGATCGATAAAGCAAGGCCTGGGTAATATGAAGGGATGAAGGTAGGTTGGGACATTAACCCTCAGAAATCTGCTGGGACGTTTACATGAGAAACTAAATGCTTACAGTATTGTACAGCTACAATACAGACTGTGTTATGTACAGTATAGTGATGTTTAAAGGGATTTTCCAGAGACAAAATTCGGTAGGTCTAAAAAATACAGAAAATTTTTCTCTTTTAGGAAGTGAAAACCTCATCTCAATCGTTTGAAAGATACAAATTTTCAAAGAAATGCAATTTTTTCTCAAGATGAAGTGCATTATGGGAAATCTGTGATGTCATCGCGGCACATTAATTTAACAAAGAATTGAATTTTTTTATGATATAAATGCCGCTGTAGGGAATATTTAACAACTTTGTTATGCCCTACATATGGTGTACATTTGTGCTAAATCTACCTGGAAGCATGTTCAAACGTTCCAACAGTATCAAATTTCAAGGACAAACAGGGCATCCAATTATAAAGAAAACAAAAGGAATCTGAGGCAATGTGCCCACTTTACATAACAGTCTGTGACCTTGATGAGAACCAAAGGTATTTTTCGACAAAAATAAGCACTCTTTAATATGAGAGATCTCAAGTTAGGAAAAGAGTATTGCTATGGGGTTTGGAGGGCATGAATTGGAAAATTTTTCTCTTTTACATGAGACCCTTTTGAAATGCCACTGGAAAATGCCTTCAAAGATAGTTCACAATTGCACTGAAGCGTGAGGTACGTACTGTACTGACAGTGCTGTTGAAATGTTTTTCACAGCATCCCAGCTGATACAGCATACTGCACTGTATGCATACTCATTCACCTTCATGAGGAATTAAAATATTTCATCAGTTTGTTGAAGTGTGGTGAGGTCATATCCCAGAACCTGTTATGAATGGATTCCTTATTGATTTCTTTACAAGTATCCCTTGTGAATCTTCACGGACAAAAGTGAAGGAATTAGGCTACTATGCAAGCTTGATGGTTTTATAAGTACTTTAAACTCTAAATGTCTGCAGTAAGGTTATAAAAAAGTACCCCAGCTTATTTAATAAGTGTTAAAGTGCATGCTGAATTAGCTTTAAATTGATGATGGGATTCACCCAGAAACCGTAGATTGTCTTAAGTTTCATAAGTAATGGTTGAGATTTGTTGTTGCTCAGAATTAAACATTGTTGAAAGCCAGGCAAGTCAAGGGCCTGATAAGTCCTGACAGATGCTAGGACCCTACTCTTCACACCTCTCCCCCCCCCACCCCCATGATTTTTTAATGAAACTTCAAAAGGATCCATGCCTAACCCTCTCAAATATTTTTCCCATACATACTGCAACTGGTTTGCCTTTGTACAGTACTTAAAAATTCCTGAGATTAAAACCCCTTTTAACCTCTGCAGTTCATATTTATGTGTGTTCGTTAGGAAAGCAACAATGTTTTCCTTACAATGTTATATGCCATTACTGAATTTTCCTCAAAATGTATCTTTTCTTTTCCTTGCAGGTTTTTTAAACAAAATCTATCATCCAAATATTGATGAAGCGTGAGTTTTTCTTTTATGTCTCATTAAGCATTGCTTTGTTGTTGTGATAAACATTAATCTACATCTCCTCTCCTTAAAGTCCAGTTTACATATATAACCCTCAGATACTGGCAATATTACTTGGAGAACAAAAGATAGTGCTCAATAGGGGAAGAGATCCCACTACTGTAGGAGAAAGTGCCCCCATTTCATTTTCCATGTCCAAAGTCTATATCCCCTTTTTTTTCTTACCTGGATAAGAATTTAACTGCTTAGCAACCACTTTTGGTGTTTTTAGCTTTTTTCTTCAAGGAGATTACTTCCGAAATTTCAATTAACAATTGTCGTGGATTGGTTTTTGGACAAGTATACCTTTGCCTTGGAGTGTTTTTGATTCCTTGCCGAAGGCAGGCAAGGAATCTATGCGATGGTGATGTCGTGTGTATGCGTGTGTATGTGTGTGTGACGCCTGCTTGTAAACACGATATCTCAAGAAGGGTAACTCTGAGGGATCTCATACTTGGCATGTAGATTGCTCTTATTGAGTAGATGATCCCTATTATTTTTGGTGGAGGTCAAAGGTCACTTGGGGTCACCAGAGGTCAAATGGTAAATACCTTGAAAATTGCTTGTAAACACGATATCTCTAGAAGGATAAATGTGAGGGATCTCATGCGTAGCATGTAGATTGCCCATATTGAGTAGATGATCCCTAGCATTTTTGTTGAGGTCAAAGGTTATTTGGGGTCACCAAAGGTAAAAAGGTCAAAATCTTTTAAACACTATATCTCAAGAAGGGTACCTGTGAGGGATCTCATATGTAGCATGTAGATTGCCCATATTGAGTAGATAATCCCTTTAGTTTTAAGTGGAGGTCAAAGGTCATTTTGGGTCACTAGTGGTCAAAAGGTCAAAACCTTGTTAATAAGATATCTCTAGTAGGGTAACTGCGAGGATTCTCATACTTAGCATAGGATTGCCCATATTGGAAAGATGATCCCTATGGTTTTTTTTTGTGGAGGTCAAAGGTCATTTGGCTCACCAGAGGTAAAAGATTAGATTCAGCCAATGACCAAAAGAAATGGAACATCTTGCAGAGATGCCAAGTATCTCAATTTTAGGTGAAATTGTTAAGATTTTTATCCTTAATTCTGCCATTATGAAAACCTGCATCAAATACCGATTTTTAATATTGCAGAATCTCTGCTCTCAAAGCAGAGGACAGTTGTGGAAGTTTACCAGCTTATTTGATTGACAGCCGTTATCCTTATAGGGACGCCCATGTGAGCATGTATCAGTTGTAAATTGGAATTAATTAAATGCTACCATGGTTTAATAGTTTTAAAAAGAGAACTAAGTTACTGACCATTTGGATCAGACACCCTTGAGCGTGCGTGAATTGTGATTGCTTAATTGAGTAAAACAAATTGTACTGTAACTGTACAGTAGTATATACTGTCTGTTTTAATTTTCCTTGAATTAGCCAATGTATTTCATCAGAGCAATTTATTTATGCTTCAATGTGTTTGTTAGCACAAGATGTGCACAGAGCAGGTCTTGTGCAACTTTGGTGAAACTTGGGAGATGAAATATAGTAAACATTCACCGCCAACAACTTTGAAGACCATGTAGCAGTCGCCAGAGATACAGGCAAACTTCACTAGCTAAAAAAATTTGTATGGTATGCTCATGGCTGAGTTTCATTTCATTCAGCAAGGAGCCAGCATGCTGTTGGGCTTTTATTTAAAGGAGAGGTGAAAAATCACTTTAGATCACAAAGTTTCTAAAGGTTTTGAATTATTAACATAATATCTCAAGTAGGATAAATGTGTGGGATCTTATGCTTGTCATGTGGGTGACTCATGCTTGTCACAATATATCACATGGCAAGGAATCACTAAGCCTTTTGGCTTTCTAGTCAAGTGAGTTATATTCCCCCATTTGGGCGGCATGATGACATTAGGCTTCTGTTTACTTTGTGTTATGCCTTCATTGAATTGTGTTGGTTAGACCCCCATTACCCTTGTGTTAGCACCAGTTTGGGTCCTAGTTTGTACATCTAGGAAGCAAAAAATTGAGGGTATGCTTTTTTAGAGGGCTCTCTTCCACTAACCTGTTTTATTTTCGAGGTAATTTTGTGGGTTGGTAAGGATTACATATGTAAATAGGAGATAAGTATCTGGGCTCATAGATTAAAAGCAGGAGTTTTGCAGAATTTGAATGAGCAGTTAGTGAACCTCTTTTACGACTTCATCTTCTAGCTGTTTGTAAATTTCTGTCTGTGTGATCACAAAGGTTAAATTCTGCTGCTTTTGCATCATTTCCCATAATCTCAAATCTTATTAATTGTTGCAATCATAGTGGCAGTAACTTTATGAAAGGCTGTTAAAATAGATTTTATGGTTGCATTTTATGTACTGTTTCTCCTTTAAATGTACACAGTACATTAAATTTCTGCTGGATCAGTGCAAAATACAGCAGGCATGGTAGATTTTTGGAGTCTGTTACCTTCAGCCCATATAAAGAGATGTGAAATGAGTGGAGTCATAAATTCCAATTTGCATTCTTACAGCCTTCCATGCAAAGAGCATTAATACACCTGAGTAGGCCTCTAAGGCTATGCAGTGGAATTGTCCATGTTAGGGAACTTTTGGGGTCAGTCAAGGAAAATTTTGGTGTTCCATTTAAATACTAAAAGCTAGTTGTTGCAGTATTTCAGACTTCCTTTATGCCAACATTTTAGAACACTGGAAACATATTTTTCAGAATGTGTTTCAAAAATTTTGCAGGAGTTGCAACTTCAAGGAGAGTGGAGTTGTTACTTGACTCTTTTTCAGGAGTCTTAACCATAAAACAAGACAAGGGTACCCATGGGTGGTAAAAGTAGACATCACAGGGAGTTTACTATTTGAAGGTGAATTTTGCTAGTTGGAAGGAAATTTGTCTTATTGATACAAAAAAGGGTGTAAAAACATTTGTGGGAAATTTGACTTTGTCCCAAGAAATGAACGTTATTCCTATCTTGGGGTTACTCACTTATGCCAATGATAAAACACCATGAAAGAGAACAATTACTTTGTGCTCCTACACAATGAAGACTTTACCTGTACCAAGGTCTCATATCACTGCAGAACCCTCATTTTCAAAGTTGAACATCATGGGAATCCAAAAAGAACAGGTCCATTCATAGCTTGTCATGTAGGGTACAGAATGAAGACAGCTCTGGCGATTTTACAGTTTGTGCACCAGTATTCCCCCAATTGAGATGCAACAACACATGCTACACAATTTTGGTAATCAAATTTTCAATTTAAATTTTTACTTGGCCAAAGGCACAAACAGCCTTTTGGATTTTAGGTGGCCCCCTCCCTACCCCTGTGCAGCATCAAACACCATCTGAAATGCAGTCCCTTTCCCCATTGCATTTTCCTGCGTCTTCCTTACAGATTCTGAAAAATATTCAGCAGCACAAAAGAGCAGCTTTGCCCCTTAGTTCCCTGACTGTTGTACTAAATACAGTACTTACAGTATGTTGGTGGGGTTGTAAAGAATTATTGTGTGTTTGGGTCAGTACTTGTACAAGGTTCTTTTATTTTGTAGGACAAGAAGGCTTTAGCTAAGTTGTTCAAGTACAGAAATATTCCATGAAACTGCTGTTGTTATCTCATATAGTTATTGGTGAGAGCAAATGCAGCTATGTACACCTAAGTGAAGAAGTGTATGTTCCTTCCTTGGAACATGCAGTATATTGTTTTGTAACTACAGCAAAGATACCAGAAAAACAGTGTGTACTTAAGCTACTGTAAATAGCATGAGACAGCTGCATTCAGTCAAACATACAGTAGTATGTGTTGACATTTATTATAAAACAGTTTCAGTAATAAAGTTTAACCTATTTTGTGACAACACTTCATCTTTTCTCAGTGTAACAATTTGGAGTGTTTTTCTGCATCAAGATACTTGTTTTTTGGTGATACCAACATCCATCTTGATTGCCACAAAATAGGCAGCCAGTTTCATCCTTCAGCATTTCTAAGGAATACTCATAACATGAAAATACCCCATAGAAATCACTTAGTGGGAGGCGCCTCGGTTTAAATATCAAACTGGCAAGTTTGATACTTAAACCAAGAATGAATGAGAAACCTTGAACGTTAATCACTCTCTGTAAGTGCATTCACATTTTGTTGTATTATTTTGATTCCAGATCGGGAACAGTGTGCTTGGATGTAATTAACCAGTCCTGGACAGCTTTATATGGTATTGTTCATTCGTCAGTTTAGTCTTGTTCTTCCTGTTTGCAAGATGCAAATTGTTTTGTTTACAGTAACATCTATCTGGAAATGCACCGCTAAATGTGTGCAGTCTCCTTGAAGAACTGAACTGCTATTAAGAGGGATGAGAAAATACCAACTCTCTTTATTGATAGGGCATATGCATTCAACTGTAGCTTTTGTGGAAATACAGTACAAAGACTTAAGACTTTAATATGGTATGACATAACTGAATCTGAGAGAAGGGCACTGATCTTTTGGATGTACTTTTAGGGGCACTGTGGCAAGAATGAGAGGCACCAGGACATACTGCCATGAGGACTGAACCTTATGTCAAGACTCCTTCCTCCTCAAGTAACGCTGTTGATGCTCCATACATAATAAACAGATATTTCACAAATTTATAAATAAAGTATTCTGGGTGTGTTGTTTTTTGGGTATTAGCATTTGTTGTGAAGGTTCATTCATTTATCTTAAGTTAAATAGAGATCTGCTTTACCTGTTAATTGTTTGATGCATGTGCAGTAGTAGAAACCATGAAAGCTTCCACCTTAGCATGTACTATCAGTGTTTTCTCCCCCCCCCCCTACCCTTCTGTTTCATTTGAATGGGAATTAGTATACGTTCATTGATATCGGTGTCCTCACAGCCTTTTGATTATGTGTCATAAACACCCACAATTCTAATAATTTAACTTAATGCAAGGATCTCCCAATCTTCCCAAACCCTTTGCTTGTCAAAGATATCAAACACTTTCTGTTGAGGCAAATCTTGGTAGTGCTTCATCTGTTCCTTTTAAGAAGAAACATAGCAACAGGGTAGTTTCAAAGTTTAGATTAATAGGTGCTGACAGCAATAAAATGCAAATGCTTACAACCCTTCTTTATTGGCAAGAGCTACTTATATCTTATTATTGCGATGGATTGCAACTTTCATTGCAGAGCTTGACCATATACAGCATGTGTAGATATGAAACTTTCTGTAACGTAACTATGCTTAACACTAGTGATATAGTGTAACAGATGTTTCCGTGGCATCTGTTGATGGCTATTGTCCAAAGGTTGTTATGGCTTGGTACAGAATCATCAATTCCAACCAGCTTTTGAATATGAAATACGTACTTAATGTGAGTACAGTAGTTTCATCATAGATTGGAAAGCACTGCAGATGTATCTTGTTTGCATGGTGAAGTGGTCATATGTATAAAAAAAAATACATTTGTATTTAAGCAGGTTTTATTTTGGAGCTTTAAAAAGGTGACAATAGCGTTTAATTCTTGTGTTCTTTGAAGGTGAAGATTTTTTAAGCACTGGTGTGATTCACCACTGCCATAGTTCTTGCAGCACAAACAGTTTATTGTGTTTAATAGGTCAAAGCAATGAAGCTGTAATCAAGAATCACAGATCTTGTTTTTATATAATCTACTGTGTAATCAAATCAGTTTGCACCAAAAACATTTGTAATGACATCATAATAAAAAAAAATTATCAACAATTGGAAAATAGAAGATGTAGGAATAGGTTTTCAGATGTGCAGAGCTATATAATGGATGTTTGTACCATGCATGGTGCATTTTAAAGATGAGAATAATTCTGTATGGTCAGGGAGATAAGTACCAAATTATTTACATCATAAAAATTGAAACTAATAGACAAATTACTTCACCTTAATTCAACCTAATTCAACTGTTTTCAATTTCACAATTATTCTTTACCACACAAATTATTCTCATTAAGAGACAGTGTATGTATTAACAGAATTCTGATAATGTCAGGGGCAGATATATGATTGGTTGCCCATTGGGTCAAAAGTAAATTGATAATTAGAAGAAATGTGTAATATCTGAAGTTTATTTCTGTAGGTATTCTGGAGTCATATGAAATTTGCTTGAAACAATTTATTTACAACTAAGACTATTGGGACACAATTTAAGTATGACAGTCAAAAGCAAGGACAGGAATAATCATTTTTTGAGGAGCCATGCAAAAATATCATGTAATATATATATATATATATATATATATATATATCAGTTATTATTTAGCCGCCAGATGAAGGGTAACGGCCCGAAACGTTGCGGAGTTTTCTTCTGAATATTAAGCACTTTTTCATTACTTTTATTGATCTACGCATTTCACGAGTGCTACGCAGTGATCGACCTTATATATATATATCTATCTATCTATGTGACTGACATGGATCATTGTCTGATGGGAGGTACCCAACATTATAGGGATTATGGGCTTTACTGGTGGCGCTCTTTTACTTTACTACTTTTGCTGATTTTATAGAGTGTCACTATTTGTGTATGTATGGCCATGTAGGGTTGAAAGACAGGTGTCAACATTTCTTTTCCAATTCTGCAACCTAATTGTGAAGTGATAAAATCAGTATAAGAGCTGAAAATTGCATTCAGATAGTTAACTGACCTTGGCTTTTCCAAAACATCTTAAGTAAATAAATTTGTGCATCTTTCATATGATCTTGTGTAGGTTGTTTTTGGACACTTTTCTGCATTTTCAAGTTTTTACAACTGTGATGGTTGGTCAACAATGTTTTAAAAGGAAAAAGGAAGTAGAAATCCTATAGCATATGCCCTAAAACTCAGTTTCATGTGAAGTGTTGATAACAGAAACTTTGCTTCTTCTTGCTAGTGTAAGTGGTGTATATATGCATGTATTGGTAGGCAGTGAGAGAACATGAACTCCTGTTAAGTGTTGTTATGGAAGTGGAAAACCATATGATATTTAGTTGCAATTTCAATAATCCAACTTTCTCCTACCCTTCCTAACCAAAGAAATCTTTAATAAACAAAGTTATGAACCAGGACTGTACCTTCTGCCTCCCACTGTATCCCCAATATAGGAATTGCAATGGAAATTATAATGTAAATTGCTTCATATTTAACCTTGATGTCATACAGCTATGGCAGCATACATTGTTGCATCTTTGGCACAAATGAATAATTCTGTAAAGTTATTACTCGCTCTTTATCAGAAGAAGTTGTAGAGTCCTTATGGGCTATTTCTCAGACTTCACTGTAAAGATAAGTCTCATATCAACATTGAAAGGTTCTGTTTGCTATCTGCAGTGTGTTGTTTCATATTCTCTCCTTTCTTTCACAGATTTGTCAAACATTTTTGAGTCATTTTTGCCACAGCTTTTGGCGTATCCTAATCCAATAGATCCACTCAATGGTGATGCAGCTGCAATGTATCTACACAAGCCAGATGAATACAAGCAAAAAATAAGAGGTTTGTTGCAATATTCAGGTTTAATAAATGACAGTTACTGACCTAAATAGATGTTGATATCATGTCAAGTTTATGATAACATATGACATGTTTTATTCTGGAGTTGTATTAATGTCAAGGCACCTCATCACAGTTCCTGAGGCATTCATCAAAATGTTCAAACAGAGAATTGAAGAAAAAATGTCTTTATAGAAAGAGGACACCAGTCAGTGGTTGTCAAATTGTATATTTCATATCAGCATTTACTTTCAGATGTAGTGCTATGATACGGAAGTGCTCTCTTAATGATAGGTGTAGAGTCTGTGTTGATCAGACCCTATATAAGTAGTATGTGTAATTAGACATCCCTTCTGTTGTTGCTGTAAATGTGTGTGTTTAATTTGTTCATCACAGGTCACTTCCATTAGCTGGACACAACATAAATTGAGAAGGATCGTGATTTGAGTGAACATGGGAAAAAATTGAAACGCTTGCAGCAAAGGCTGACTTAAGCACAAATTTATATTTTGTCTTAAAGGTATACTAAATTATACCAAATGATTTTGATTGGTACACAGTTTGGTTGATTTAATTACAAAGGGCAGGGCTGGAATTAAACGACGGCCACGACGGTCATGGCCGTCATGCCCAGGGGGATGGCCGTGGTGCCCTACAAAATCAGCCATTACTTACGGCCAGGATGGCCATCGTGCCCGCAAGCACATGGCCGTCGTGCCTCTCAACTGAATGACAAAATTCCAGCAGAATCCCACATAAAAATTTCTCAACAACATTCAAAACACCATAACAAAAAATAACTAAACAAGCACGATACGCGACTTGCGCAGATCGAA
>WURT03024276.1:0-30627 GCA_009936505.3 Holothuria glaberrima | reverse complement strand
ATTCACATGCAACCTTATCCTATAGGCTTACACACTTAAATTTCCAGTAAATGTACCTTACAGACTTGTTTTGTAGAACAGAGGGATTTCCCTTTCTGTAAAGAGCAAATGAAGCCACCCCAATTAGATTCAGCACTGCCCCCTCCCCCCTTTCTGGCTACTTAATGTATGCCTCATTTATCATGTGGTAAGGGTTTTCGTCACTTTCCCCTTAAAATATGCAATAATGTTTTACATAAACACAAACACCATGGTAAATAGTTACATGTCTGGAAAAAAATATTTCAAAGGTGTAGTTGATGTTTCAAAATAATATTCCGGCAAATGCATATGCCCATCAAAAAATAGTTTCAGAGAACTTACCTTGATATGGAACCAAGAATACCATGACTTTGTTAGCATTTTTTATCCATTTTAAATTCATCTACAAAGGATGTATCAACCCTGTTCATTTCCTTTGAATGTTAACAACTTAGTTTGTCATTTTTACGATTTATGCTGGGCTAAAATGTTACTAGTACAGTTATTCATCAATCTGTGTAAAGGCTAAACATTCATATAAATATTCTTTAGTTTTTCTAGTACAAGAGTCAAAACAATTTATGACACCAGATAATTACAAGAATAAACTTGTAAGCTCCACACTGCTGCAATGCATTGTTTCAAATGCTACCAACTTAAAGGGAAAAATGCAATCCCAACTTTTAATAAGTATGCCCATATATCCTTCGTCATGTGATGCTCCTTTAATCATGTGACAACATTTTTGTTACTGAATTGTGACAATCATGCTAAAAAAAAGTCCTTGGTTTACCTTCCTTAAGCAATATTTATCTTTTGACAACATTGTGAGATATACTTGTAAAGGGACCAAGGTGACATATGAAAGATTTAGCTCATGCTCCTAAACAGAGTTCTAGCTAGAGCATATTTAGAGCTGGGCAGCAGATGGTTTACAAAACGCCTTCCTGGGGAGGGATCTAAAGGGGGCATGCCCCCCTTCCTCTTGAGAAATTTTGTACATTTAAGGGGGCTTAGATTCAAAATGGTGCTACCTTTTGCAATTTTTTGACCTAGTTATATGTGTTATTTCATTCAGTTTTTTAGTGAATGTTTGTTTTTATGTTTTTGGTATTTTTTCCATTTTTTTAATGAAATGTTCATCTGAAGGTGCAGTATAGAATGCAATCAAAATAGCACATTTTCAGCTACATTTCAGTTAAGTTTGCAGAAAATCTGTGCCTGGCGGGACAGTACATTTGACTGTGAGTTTCGGGCGAAAATAAGGATTGCGGGGCGGCCCACCCGGCAACTTAGACACCGTAGCTGGAACCGTGCTCCTAAGTAAGGTAAGGAACTTTGCAGTGAACGCTTGTTCACTTTTTAATCCACTTTTTCACAACAGCATTATAATATACATAAATACACCCTCTGAATATATACAGGTGTCCAAGTGGACAAATACTTCAGATTCATCCACATTATACTAAAAGTTATAATGATAAACTCAAAAAAAGTTTTATAAAGTTCAGATGTGAAGCCATACCTTTAGACATAAATTCTGTCACAATGGCAAGAGGATGTGCTGAATCTGTGCACACTCCGTAAAGTTGGACTAGATTCTCATGTTGAAATTCCCTGAAAACAAAGGTTAAGGTACAAAAACTTGATAAAGCGCACAAAACTGTGGAAACACACTCAAAGGCACCGTACAAAGATACACAAAAGTCGATCAAAAACTTTCTTAAAAGATACATCTTTAGAACAACCTTAAACCTAATGTTGACCTGGAGAGCATTTTACTGTCTAGGGCTACCTACACTAAATAAAGGATTAGTGAACGATTTGCGACTGGTGGAGGGAACTTTTAACAAGTATGCCTTGCACAGATCTGGAGAAATATTTGGAGGATTTGCAGACCAACAATTCAACCAAGTGTGTAGAAGCCACGTTTTGTAGGCATTTAAATACAAGTAGCAGAATTTTACATTCAGCATGGGCTAGGACAGTTGAGATTTGCAGGTCTCACAAGGCTTCTCTTGCACTGCCAAATTTTGACCTGCCTAGAATGACTTTGGTAGTAAGATTTTGAATCCTTTGCGGAGGCTGGATAGTTAAATCAGCAAGGTTCAAAAAGAGACCATTGCACTAATCTATATGAGAAAATACCATTGCACTGGTAACCTCAAGACATGTTGCCCTGTCAAATATGAACAAATTACAGAAAATACAAATTGGTATGCACATCAAGTCTCTCAGAGTTCCAACTGTGTCACACTCTGAATAAAATTGCCATAACATTTTTGTAGAAAACACATAGAATCTACGAATGGTAATTGAAAATATCACTTGCAATTTCTCTGGCTCAAATGCAGCATGTTTGCCCATGATCAGAGGTGTGTAAAGTAATTTCATTATTGCAGGGTGTTGAGCATCTGGGCTGTTGTTCTTTATTTTCTGACATGGTGAATGACATGTGTTTGAGTTATTGTTCGCAAAGTGATCACCACTAAATACATTCTGTCTCCCCTCACCCAAATTTTTAGTCTGTAAACTTTTACAAATACATCCATAAGAGATTTACATGAAGGAAAAGTCCCATAAATAATGGACAACTTCCATAAGTAAACATGTATAAAGTTTTGGTGACTACACTTGACCTTTAAACTCAAACTTTTTTGCAAGGTAGACTCATGGCGGCTTTGTGAAGACAGGATAAGCTGTGCACACCATGACTGACACACACAGCTTGCACCAGAAAAAATTACCACTTTCATATCCACAAGTGTTATCAGGCAATCGTAAGGGTCAACTGAATTGAGCTTTAAATGCTTCCACAATCTTATCCAGACTGTGCCGAAAGTGTAAACGATTGACTCAACTCACTTCATGTTCCGTGCCTCTTGAATAAATTCTTCCTCAGACATGGCATCCTTTTTCATTGTTTTCACAGCAACAAATTTGTCGAGCTGTATATGTTTGGCAAGATGGACAACTCCAAACTGGCCACTGCCTAGTTCCCTGAAGATGTGAAGCTCTGTACGGCTGATTTCATATTTGGCTGTTGAAGGAAACGAGAATGAGAAAAATTGAAAGCTATCAAAGTGGAAGTAATCCAAAATGATTGGATACCTGTATGTAATTATTAGACATATACTGAATGCAGAGGATGAAAATAGATTTTTGTACATGTATTGACAACCGACTGCATGGTCAAGTGGTAAGAGCATCCGACTTGCATCCGGAAGGTCAAGGGTTCCAATCTTGGCCTGGTCATACCAAAGACTGTAAAAATGGAACTTACTGCCACTGTGCTTGGTGCTCAGCATAAGCAATGGAGTAGGGAAAACAAGCCAGTTAGCCACAACTGGGAAAAAGGCTGTGGCCGGCCCGACTTAAGCCAATTGTTTACAAACTGAGCCGTAAAACCCCAACTAACTAACTGTACATGACTAAAATGTAATAAAGCTTGCTCTCTATAACGACAACTTAGACACAATGGAAAGGCATTTGAAAATAGTACTGGAGAGAGTTTGAGTCAAGCTTTTGATTTAGAGTAACAACTTACACCAGGGAAGCCTGATTATCTGTATTCAATATCGGTATCAGATAACATTCCTCCTTTTCGACCCATACCAGTATTGATAAACTTTGCTTAAAAGCCCATACCTACCCATTACTTCTTGCCTCATACTTCCTGTAAATGTTACACTGTTTTTGTATGTCTGACTACAGACTGACATCGGCCAATACTGATAACTGAATATGGTAGGTCAATAATATCTGTCATTTGTTATACCAGAACAACACTCATATACACTATTACTGGCAATGGGAAAGAGATTTGTCACAAGAAATTTTTATCATGGCTATTACACTTCTCTCAACAGTGGCATAGCTACGGGGAGGGGGGTCCAGGGGAATTGGGGGTCCAGCCCTCCCCCAGCAGCCCCCCCAGTAATCAAAGAAATGTTGAAAAAATATCAGTTGAACATACATTAGCCCTTCCATTTGGATGTCCAGCACCCCCAAACAGAAAACTCTAGCTATGCCATTGTCTCTGAAGCCAAAAGCAAAGCTCCTCTCAAGCACAAAAATATATCTCTAAGCACATATGTCACCCGCAATTTAAACAGTATCATAATTTTTAGGCAATGGCTGTACACCATAATGAAAATGCTGCAATCTACCTGAACATGTATTCCACAAATGAAATTCAAGTACTGTTCCATGCTCATTATATATTAAATGACAAACTATGCAGTTTCCAAGGACTTGAAAATGTCTCATTTAAAGCCAAGAAATTTCAAGATTTTCAAGGCTGTGTGAAAAACAATTTAATTATAAAGACCACACATAATTGCATCAATTCAACCCTCCCATGCACGTTTTACTATATATTCTGTGTCTGATTTGAAAAATATATTACAACAAATATTACAATATAAAGTGTAGCTTCCCACCCTCCTCTGCCCCCCCCACTTCCACCCCCCACCAAACCTCCCGCTATGGTAAGTCAGCTGATGAAAATGATTTTAATGGGTCAAACTTATTGTCTGCCTCTGTTCGGATAACTGTCTATACCTCTGGGTAGTGCTAACGAAAAAACAGGCCTATATGTCATTATGCACAAACTGTAAAGTGTGGCGGTATTGTCAATGCAATGTAAAATACCGATATATGGGCCTGAAAATATTCATGGAAGGGGTACACAGACTATACATCTGTAAAAACGAAGTATGCGAAGATATTACTGTGTACCTGATACCTGACCATTTAAATGCTAGATTTTACTACGTTGGCACCAAAAAATAAATCAAGTTTTATGCAGAAAAAAATGAAAATTGATGTTTACATATGATGTAACATTTTAGTAGTTGCCTCTCCAAGTTAAGTTTCAATTTATTTCTTTGCAAATATGTCTTATGCAGCTTTTAGTGTCACCTCAGCGTCACACCATACCATTGAATATCCCTCCACCTCACCAAAGCAACTGCCATGATCTCAACAAAAAATCCTGTAATACGTTTACACCAAAATAAATACATAACAGTCTCAATATCTGTGATTACTGATTTCACTGACCACAAACATTTTGAGACTGTCAGAAAGAGCGGCCCAAACATAAGCATAATCCCTGAGCACCCTTTCAGCATGTGATACGCAAATTCATTCCACTTGCTACACTTTATGCTTTAACAATTTTTCTTTCAAACAAAAAGATGGTATCTGCTGATATTTGTTAAGTCTTGGGATAAGCAAAAAGTGTTTTTTTCTGGAGTTATGCAAGCAAGGCCCTCTTTATCTTTCATTTCAATTGTCACTATATGTCCCTTTTCAGCCATCTCTCCTAAAATACCCAAATGTAACGGCAATTTCCTTACTAGCCTACAAAACAGTAATAGAGCCACGCAAAGCTGCATCAAAACGATCTACCTTTGTTAGTCACTAAATATCTAACATATCGGCTGATATTTTCAATAGCAACTATTCATCGGCATTATAGTCAACTATAGTTACTAGCGGTCAGTATTACTTATCTGACCTCTACCTGCGCTTCAGATATTCCACGAATCTACACAAGTACTTCGCATAGTCAAATCCAGGCACCATGCAGTCAGCTGCAGCTTGCAAGCTGCTTCAGCTGCTCGGTACTAATCTTGCATGTGTCTAGTACCTGGGATATCAGAATTTTCCCAAAACTTAAAAGTCCAACTATAAGAATTCTTCTGCAGCTAATTTTGCAGGGTCATGTCCGCAGTGTCAGCGATCTTTAGTCAAGGTAAGGAAAAATATCACAGTGGAAACTATTAGCAAAACTCCACCCAAACAAACATGTATCCCACAAATAGTTAGAAAAACCCTTGTATCAAAGTACGCAAATCCAGTCAAAGGTAATACTTTAGGACCGCTAATGCATAGTTTCTTTGGATGAGTCCAACACTGCAAATATTTTCTCCATGTGTTGTATGCATTTACTGCACTGATTGCGGCATGTTCGTGCATGTTCCCACAGTACACAGTATACATACATTCATGTTGTTAACAGAATCAACGTAAAGCGCCCCTTATGAAACCCATATAGACTTACAGTAGCACTGCGTAGTAAGGGTATAACACTAAACTTCTCATGAATGTATTTGTGAAAATATTATGTTATTTTCTCAGTTTGTGGAACTTACCTCTGTGAGATAGATCTCTGTACAGTGAGGCTGATTAACATGAAAAATTAGTTTACTTGTTACGTTTCGGAATAAACTTGCATGCAGTCAACAATGCTGTAGAAAACTTTGTCACTAATATGGCTAATGAGCAAGCTTTGTACATTTTCAACCACATACGCTGTGCCCCACGTGTGGTTGGCAGTTTGCTATTCGCACTGAAGAATTCCAATGCCAGTATGCAAGCCACAGAAATATGCATACAGCATGCCCACATGCTCGTAGCTTTGTGGTGAACAGTTCTGTATGTGTTGTGAAGGTCACAAGAGGTGAACCTAGGCCTAAGATTTGTCAGAAACTTGATCCTATCAATGCTTAGCTATCAGTTTTTATAAACACTGCTATCAGTTATGAGTCACTGCTGTAAATATTTGATATTTGTGTTGCGTGTCTCTATTTTAGTAGAATCGGTATTCAAGTGAATAGTATAATATCCATATTAGTTCTATAAACAGGTTTTACTCTATATTGATATTTTTAAAAACACATACTGGCAATATTACCAAGGTGCAAAAACTGGATAATATGTATAATATGGATATGCAGTCACACCTTAACAAACTTAAAAATAGATTGACTAATTTACCTGAGCCAAGGCCTGCTGTTTCTGGAGGTATCTGGCCTGGGGGAGTCCGTAGCCTTGTCACCAAACCTTAAAAAGGAGAAGAAAGAAGCATACCATTTAGAGGAGTGCGTCGAAAGCAGGCAACCTGCAGTTACACTTAGGGGTTCCACAGGAATTCCATCCTTCCTCCCGCATTACCCTCAACAATCCTCTCAGTTTACTCTCCCTAGTATGATAAGAGGCAGTCACACTTTAGCATTCAGTGAGAGAAAAACAAAAAAAAAAGCTAAAAAAAAACAATGCTTATGGTAAAGACTTCTGAAAGACACAAACCTCCAGCATTGTAGCTGTGATATTGGACGAGACTTGGAACATCAGTGAAGGTGTGCGCTTGTGAGATAAAATACTTTCCTGCATCGTTTATTTTTATGTGGTAGTGTTTGACTTCGAAATCATCTGAGTGACTGAAATTGAAGGAAAGAAAAGAGACAAAGGATAATCAGTAATGGCTTCCACATAAATGATGAATATTTGAATAGCTGCTTAGTAAGAAGAGCGCCACCTATTTCCAATTGAACAATTGCCAGATGCTATTTTTTAACTACTCAAATGGGGTTGTTTTTTAATTATAGCAAATACAGTAAGAAAGAGCGTTATTAATTCACTATTTCTTTCATTCCTAAAGAGAACAAACATTTTAACAAAAACCGACATTTTAAACCAACAAACCATGTTTGATATCCATATCACTAAGTCTTTTCAAGGTCACAGTACCAGTTTTTCCAGATTATGCACGAAACCATCTCACATATTCACCATTAAAATTCCAAGAATTTCTCAACATTTAACATCTTTTTTAAAATGATTGTTAGCTATTGTCATATTTAGGAAAACTGTTACAAATTTGTCACAACAGATGTGAAAACACTTCTTTTTGCAAAAGATGTTGCAGTCCACATCACAGGCCACTTAACTTGACTTTCTGGCTCTGTACACAGCTCCAACTTTTATCAAGACATGGTAAAAAGCACACATGAAGGAAGTCTTTAATCAAAATTTTAATTTTGAGACATTAAAGAGGAGTAATCTAACTATTCTGGAAAACTTTTCTTTCAATTCCTATGTGTGATTCCTATGACAGCAAACGAGGGTACTACATTATAAACTTAAGTTAACTTAAAGCAACTAGGAGTAATGTCATCTCCTCACTTTGATGAACAGTGCTTTGTTTTGTTTTCAATCTATTTTTTTGACCTTGAAGTAGATATGACGTGAGTTTAATGGGGAATGTTTAGTTCGAAAGAATTTCTCATTAGAAATGTAAAGTTTGAGTGCGTTTCTTATGGGAAATGTAAAGTTTGAGTGAATTTCTTATAGGGAATGTAACATTTGAATGAGTTTTTCATGGGAGAATGTAAAGTTTGAGTGAGTTTCTCATGGCGAATGTAAAATTTGGGTGAGTTTCTCATGGGGAATGTAAAGATTGAGTGAGTTTGTCATGGGGAATGTAACGTTTGAGTAAGTTTGTTATGGGGGAATGTAAAGTTTGAGTGAGCTTGTCATGGGAAATGTATTAAGTATGAGTGAGTTTCTTATAGGGAATGTAACATTTGAACGAGTTTCTCATGGGAGAATGTAAAGTATGAGTGAGTTTCGGATGGGGGAATGTAAAATTTGGGTGAGTTTCTCATGGGGAATGTAAAGTTTGTACAATTTCTATGCTTTTCATGCATTCACATTATAAAAGCATGATATTATGAATTAGAAAATTGGTTGTAAAAGTTGAATGAAAAAGAAAATTGTAAAAGTTGAATGAAAAACAAAACAGTGTGTGGATAAATACAAGGTTATGATGTCACATGTGCTTGCTTCAAGTTCACTTGGGGTTGCAAATGAGGTAACTTTATCTGCTATGATCTCCAGAACCCCAAAGAGGAATTGAATGCCACCTTCACAAGAATGCTTAAAGTACCAGTAACCCTTTTAACATGAGAAATATACATTCTCGCCAAAACTCCTACTTTAAAAATATGCCTTTCTGCCTCCTGCTGAGTCAGACAGCCTCTATCCTAACTGTATCTGAAGTATGCTTTGCTTTTCTTAGGCAATTTTCTATGGGACACTTGAAATAGTTGGTAATACAAATAGAAAATGAGCATACTTTGATAACGGTACAAAGTGAAAGGAATAGCACAGGCTACTTCAGGACTTTACAGTGCATACACTTCAAATAAACATAAATAAAAGATGTAAAGGACAAATGAATCATCCCAATTTGAACCAATATACCTGTGTAAGTTAAAGCAAATGTTACCAACTAACCACTTGGCAATAATTTGTTTGTAAATGGTTAAATTTAGACCACATAACCCCTTCCCTGTAAAATGCAAAATCTGCATTATAAAACAAAAATGAAAGGGGTGACTGTTCATGCCCTCTCATACTAACTGTATACAATCTGAATGTAAAAGTTCAAAGTGATTTATAGCATGCAAACAACTTTTAGGGTGAATGAACTTAAAAGTGCCTTACTATAACATTTTCTCCAAAAATGTACAAATACAGATGACTAAGACAGTACCTTTCCTACATCAATGCATGTAGAGCATACTTACTGCATACAGTCCTAACATAAAAATGTGCATAATTAGTGATTTGTACCATACAAACAATTTTTAGGGTGAATGAACTTATAAGTGCCTTCTATAACATTTTCTCAATAAATATACAAATACAGATGGTTGAGACTGTATCTTTTCTACAAAAACTTCATGTAGACACTCACTGCATACAAACCAAACATAAAAGTGTGTATAATTAGTGATTTGTACCACACAAACAATTTTTGGGGTGAAATAACTTACAAGTGGCTACTGCAACTTTATCTCAAAGAATATACTAGTATAACTGGCTTTGACAGCACCTTTTCTACAACGTCATGCAGACACTGACTGCATACATTCCGAACGTAAAAGTGCACAGTAGTTTACACCATGCAAACATGCAGTTTACACCATGCAAACAACAGCACCATATTTTCTGCAATAACAATTTCACATTGATGTCTTAATATCTTTTTTTTTTTACCTTGCATTTTTGGTTAAAATGGACACAGTATATCGGCCAGGCGTACTGGAATTTCTAACAATGAAACATCCCTCCCTGTTCTCGGCTTTTAGTTCCATTTCTGCCCTTGGTCTTGACCAACTTCCCCGGAACCAACTAGATGGAAGAAAATTTTCCAACATCATCTTCAATTTCAATATTCAATTATTTAAATCTGGAAATAACATACAAATACCACAGAACACTTGGACCTTCATTACTTCTCATCCTTGAAATTTGGAGTTCAATAGTATTGGACTGATAGCATAAGGCATTACTACACATAATATGTAGCCACAGAGACAGCACCACCTGTTAATTCTTCAAACAGTTAATTCTTTTCTTGTAAAAACCCGATAGGAGTATTGCTAATTGCGTTGAACATATAGGTTTACTTTATACAATTAAACTGATTTATACATTTTCACATTACTCACAATCATGCTTAAGTTCTTCTCATTATAAAAAGACACACAAAATATGATCTATAAAACACAACCCAGCACTCATTTTACGGCAGCTGGCACCTCCCCAGAAATCCAGTGTGGGTGGCCACATTTATCACAGGAATCATTAATTAGTCCTATTGACCCCGGCCAGGCCCCTTCTCAAGTAGTCTTAGTGTAATTCAGCAGTGCTGGCTTATTTCCTGAATTTCCAGCCCCTTTCAAAGTCATTTACAGCTGACATATCAACCAGGAGTTCTTGATATACAGAGCTCATGAGAGTCCTAAAGATAAATTGATTGTAACTGAGCTCAACTGACTAGAAAGCAAAATGGGTGCTGTATATCAAACTGCAAGTTGCTCTGTTCAAACGGTTTCTACACCTTCAAGGATAATTTAGTTCCATGACTTGCATGGCTTTTCCATGAACACATTATAAAAAATTCATGACCATGAAAAGAGTTTGTTGGATACAAAAAATCTGGAATAAAGTTTGTAGTATGAGTGCATTTAAAAAGAAGTTACAGCAGCTTAAAAAACTGCCAGACTTTTCCATGACTTTCTTTCCAACTTTCTAATCATGTGACACTTTTTCAGACTGATCACCCAAACTTAAAGGACTTTCAAAGCTTCAACAAATTTCTCTATTTTTGCAAGTTTTCGTCACCACATCTCCTGTTCTTCTTTCCATCTTCTACTGTCACCATAAGTCATAAAAGAGCCTTGAGCCTTTGATAAAGCTGTTATATTTCTTTGGCACGAACATACGAGAAATGAATTAAAATTGACTGAACTGGGTTGAGTCAATATTGCATCGAGCTGCAGTTGAAACTGAACCAACTGAATTAAACTGAAACTAATAAATACCTCATTCCACAATTTTATGATATTTTATTTTTCTCAGGTTTTCCTTGACAACAGAACCTTCCTGGAACTATAAATTGCTTTTAATAACAAGCATTTTTAGTTTCACTCTGTGCAGACACAAAGAGTGAACATGCCCAATCTACTACTCTGTCTAGGCTCGTATAAGAACCTAAGAACCTTATATTCAGAGAACAATACTTACTCAAATTGCTCCAAGCCTGTGTTAAACTTAGTTTTCTCTTCGACATAATTGCTAGGGATGAAACCTTCTTGTCTGTGAAGCAAAAATAAGTTAACTTTTTAATTTCAAAATCAAAGCTTCCAAGAATATCTTACCATAATTCTATCATCCATATAAAAATGATTGAAATTACTGTAATTAGCTCCTTAAACTAACAGAAGGTATCATACAGATGAATAAACCCCCCAATTTAATTTCCGTCATGTAACATGCAGGCATACACATATGGTTAGACATTACACATGGGGTGGGGGGTGTTTGTTGTGAAATTTTCCCCAATTGGAAAACAATTATGACATAAATTTTGACCAGAAAAATGACATTTTCTGTTATAAAATCAACAATTCCTTGTATTCACATCCCCCTCCACCAGTGTGAGAATGGCAGGGGGTGCCACTATCTGATGTTACACCCAGTCAGTGAACCTATCACATTTTTTGGGAAAGGCCTGAAACCATCATTCATGATATCATGTGAAAGATTTATTGGCTTTTTAACTTACCGTGTGTGAATATTTTCAATGGAAGGTTGGTTCCCATGACCCCATCCCACCACCGACCCTGGTGCAAATATGATAAACAGGACAGTAAAACTTCTTTTGCTGGAGGAGTAAAGAATATTATACCTATTTTTCTTTTTAGGTAAGGAGGAAATAGGCTTTGGAAGTGATACCAATGCCCCTTCAAATTATATCTTCCACAAGAGGTGTTCCAATAGAGCTAGGGGTCACAAAAGAGTATCCTAATTTTGTTACATGCTAACACATTGGCAAAATATTTAATACATCTAAACATCTTGCATGTCATTCACCAGAAAATAAAGCCAAACATTCCACAATTCAGTTTTTCTCATTTTCTGTTTTCCTTGCAAATTTTTCCAATTGGTGCTACATGGGCAAATGTATGACATAAGTGGCCCTGAAGGCAATGAGGCTTAGCAGTTGAGGGGGTTGTAAGTTGATCCCTCACCTTGTCACAATATGGTGGGTTTTTCACCCCAGATAAAGTTTTCCCATCTAACCAGACCCTTCTAATTTCAAAACAATCCAACTTAAAGCTTAAATGTTCACGTGAAACCATTGAAGGTGTAAAAGAAATTTCTAATTACTACAATTTTCAAACTGTGCATTTTATTATTATTTTTTTTTTGTTCTTAACTTAAAACTTCATTTTCTTATTTTGACTTTGCCATTCAGTTCCAAAAGAAGTAGGATAAAATAACAGAATCAGAATGTATGACCACAGTATGTAGTAATGGTTTGCAAATTATTCTTTTATAATCTAAGATACTTAACCATAGCAGATACTTAACCATAGCAGATACTTGACTACAGCAGATACTTGACCATAGCAGATACTTAACCATAGCAGATACTTGACCATAGCAGATACTTGACCATAGCAGATACTTGTCCATAGCAGATACTTGACTACAGCAGATACTTGACCATAGCAGATACTTAACCATAGCAGATACTTAACCATAGCAGATACTTGTCCATAGCAGATACTTGACTACAGCAGATACTTGACCATAGCAGATATTTGACCATAGTAAATACTTGACCATAGAAGATACTTAACCACAGAAGATACTTGACCATAGCAGATGGTTGATCATAGCAGATACTTAACCATAGCAGATACTTAACCACAGAAGATACTTGACCATAGCAGATACTTGACCATAGCAGATACTTGACTACAGCAGATACTTGACCATAGCAGATACTTGACTACAGCAGATACTTGACCATAGCAGATATCTGTTCATAGAAGATACTTGACCATAGCAGATACGTGTCCATAGCAGAGACAATAGCAACACTTGGGACTCGCCACAACAGAGATTCCACCACAACAGAGGCTTGACCATAGCAGAGGCTCGACCATAAGAGCCTCAGGTATAGTAGAGACTCGGGTATGGTAGAGACAAAGCCATAGCAGAAGCTCAACCATAGTAGACAAGTAACCATAGCACAGATTCGGCTACGGTAGAAAATCGGTAGAGAATCCCCATGATAGAGACTCCACCAGAGCAGAGGCTCAGCCATAGCAAAGTCTTGGCCAAAGCAGAGACTTGGCCATTGTAGAGACTCTCCCATGGCAGAGACTCAGCTGGAAAGCTTTTGTAACATGCAAGTTTCTTTTTACAACATAGAAAGCACTTCCTTCATTTTCTTTGGAAAGAATCTCAAAAGAAACCTCCCATAATCAGAAACCTAGTTTAAAATCTAAACGGGGAAAAGAATCACCCATGTTTGTTTCTGGCTTTCCACCAAAAGTCTCGACTGGAATCCAATATGATGTACTCCTCCCCTCTGACAAGTTTGATGTCCGTGGGCTCCACAGGGTTGTATTCGTATTTAGCAACTGCTATGAAATTCTGGGCATCCTATGGAAGCAAGAGGAAACATTCAATTACACTCACTGTCACTTTTACAGCTCTTCTATGGCAGTTGATGACTAATGCCTATACTACTCTACAATGAAGTAGAGATATTTGTCACACACTCCAGGAAGTTAGAGATCCCTTGCACTGGGTTACAGATATATTGTCAACACATTGTAGTGTCAATGAAATAAATGCCTTAAAACAATTCTTGCCTAACTGTGGGGATCAAGCACAAAATAAATTTAAAGTGGAAGGGCTATAATTGTCTCGTAAGATATTTTTCTGAAGAGTTGGCAACTGAGATATGTATCTTTCTTGGCATTCTATTATTTTTAATATTACTTTAAATTTCTTCAGATCTCAATTCGAGTGCCCAGGTGCATAGCCAAGGGGGAGGGGGCAGGTTCTGGGGGTTGGAATCCCCCTAAGGCCCAAGCTTGAAAAACAATAATGGTGTAAAACACCACAAACACTGCACCACTTCGCATCTGGAGACCTAAAAAAGCCCCTTTTTCTGAAGGAGACACCCCCCATAAAGCACTCCCCTATGTCGTGCTCTAATTCCCCCCCCCATGACACAATCCTGGCTATGGGCCAGCTGGTGCCAGTTGGTGAATATGTCAATTCTGCATCAAAGATCAATCAATTCACCTTATGTGCCTCCACAGACAGCTGAGAAAACAGCCATGGCTGGATCTATTTGTTGTTGAGGGACCAGTGTTGTGCCCGTTATGCACAATAACCCATACTACCGATTTGGGATATTTCAATTTTTTTAAATGCCAAAATACTGATCCAGTGCCAATATCTTGGGAGCGTACTTACAGTACACAAAATCCAAAGATAGTTGTGCACTACATAAGCCTTCACTACATCATTTTTCTATATAGTTCAAGGAAAAACACAGAGTGGGAGTGAATTTCTGTTCAATTAATTTTTAAGCTGTTTTTATTAGGCAAAATGTACAAAAATTTGGAAAGATTTCCATAGGAAAAGCAAAAGCGTTTTTACAGGGTAAACATATTAGAATCTTATAGTCTGAGTGGTTGACAAGACAGGAAACTTCAAAATGAGTTACAACTATTTACATCAAACTAATTGTTTTTACAGACATACTTCTTACAGCATCAACTGTTTGAAAGTGAACTTTGAACAGAGGCATACCACTGATGAACAATTTATGAAAACAGTCTATTTATTTCATCTCTTTAAAATGTGACATGAATGTCATGACTTTTCAAGAGGCCCTAGCATCCCATCTTTCATAAAAGACATACCCTATATTCCACAGCTTTGTATGAGGATCACACATTAAAAGGAAATACAGTCACCCCAAATTTATTAAGTATACCCAGGTATTCTAATTCACGAATTGCTCTTTGGTATCATGTGACAACGATTTTGTTATTGTATTAAACTGATGCAAATAACCCATTTGTTTATCTTGAGAATGCCACATTTGGGAAAACAACAGACTGACAAGTCATTGTTGACCAACCAGAGTGAAACTGTATTGTTTGAATAAACGTCAATGTGCAGTTATCAATTGTACTTGAAACTCTAGGGCAGTGGTTCTCAAACTTTTTTAGACTAACGCCCCTTCAACCATTTTGAACTGTCCCAGTGCCACCTCCCCTACCCCTCGCCTCGTCCTACCATTCATAGTTAGACACAATATTTTGCTCTCAGTTAACTTTATAATCCAAATGCAGAAGAAATTGGACCTAGTGGTCTAGTTTTTAAATTTCTAATGCCATTTTTGGATAATTTTAGGTCACAAAATTTATTTTGGGGAGGGAGAGGAGAAGGGGTCTGGGAAGGTGGGGAAGAGTGAGAAAGAAGCCAAGGGAAGAACTAGCACAGGGGAGCCGACTCCCTGGATACCTTATTGTGCACTAAATTGCTGCAGTGATGTCGTAATCGCCAGCAGGCGGGTACCCAGAAATTTGCCAAGGAGAGGGCGAAGCCTGTAGGCAAACTATCTATGTGTAGCCGCACCATAGTTTGGCAAGAAGCGTCAAGAAAATTTTGGCCGAAATGCCTCCCAGATCGCTGAAAATGGCACTTCCCAGGTCTTATAAGTTGCATCTAAACCTGTTCTGTTTTGAGTTACTAGTGATATCATAAAAAAAAATCATTAAAATATATACAAAAATTACACCCCCCTTGGCTATGCTCCTGATTCGCCAGGGGCCCCCAAATCAGTGCCAACACCCCCTGTTCCTCGTGTACTCTGTAGCGCCCACCTGAGACTCCCCAATGCCCCCCGGGGGCGGAAGGGACCACTTTGAGAGTCACTGCTCTAGGGCAATTCCTACTGTAGATATGTTTGGACAGACACTTGCTACCAACTCTCTGGTTTAGAGGGATGCCATATCCCCTTTAAGGTTATCATTTCTAAGAATAAATGTTGTATTTCCGTGTTTGACAATGATCCTGTGAATCAGGGCTTTAGCCACGATGGTGAGCTCAGGGAGTCCAAACAGGTAATACTAGTGAAATTCTTGCATGAAAATGTATTATATGTATGAGGCAATCTAGGATTCAGGGAGTCCAAATGACTCGTGGACTGCTGTTTGGCTAAAGGCTTGCTGTGAATGCAGCAATACATACATACCTCTGGAATATTAGGTCTATTGGGCACTGGAGGAAGTGGAAGCTGTTCCTGTGGAAAGAAAAAGTAATACAATAAAATATGCAACACACATTTTGTACCAGCTCACTGCATTGTTTGAGTGTCCTTGAACTCTGGTTTAAAACCAAAAGAATGCTTTTACTCTCAAACAATTGAACAGAAATTTATCTTTTAATGTATTTAAGATCCTCAGAGGTTTCATTTTAAATCCAGTTCTAAGTTACACAAAATAACAATGGAATATGCTGAAACTCATACCTTGCTGGAAACAAGAACCACAAGTAGTGAACTGTATTCACAAGGTTAAGGAAAGGCCAAATTTTGAGGAACAAAACCATAGAGGGCGGCAGATACTCAAAATTTGCTAGCTCATGACAATAGTGTTTGTCAAAGCAGTGAAGTATTAGCATGGGGGACTGTAAAGAAGGTATATAAAGAAGGTAGATATTTTAAATTACATCTCTGATGAATTAAGCATTGAATACAATATAATACAAACATATATATACGAGAGTCACAAGCAGAATTTGTCAAAGATTGAGATTAGACTGAGGTTACACTCAGATGTGTCATATGAGATCATGACATGGCACTGTGGCTACTGTGGGACAATTAGTAACTGCCTCATTATCCTCTGAATATGAGTCACAATGTGAAGGCCAATCTCACCAGGGGTCATAAAAAATCAACTGGATTTAGGGACCTTGATAAACCTACCTGGCTTCCTGACCCTGAAATTCACAAAACTAAGCTAATAATATTTGATATTTTAATAGCACTTTTACCAGTGACAGGGCTCAAAGTGCTTTACCATATTAATCCTGCTCTACAACTAACTTTCTCTGCGGCAATCCTTCCAGGGAAATGCTTTGTCCAACAACACAGATCCCCATTTAACTCCTGGGTGCATGAAGGCAATTGAGACAGTGCATCTTACCCAAGGAGTTACAGACACAAAATAACCAGACAGGAATCAAACCTGCAACCCTTGGATTAAAAGTCTGATGCCATAGCCAATAGTCCACCACTGCTCTCACTACACTGTAGAATTTATAGGAAAGTATTTTTACATACCACCTCTAAAAGCATACTAGCAACATACTCTCTACACATGGAAACTGCCCAAGAGAGGTTACCATATCAACAGATGGTTTTGAAAGTACTTGCTGTATGTATCCTAAACGGGGAAGCAGAAGAGGTGAGCAAATATTATATCCACCACTGTACCTTCAGGTAAGTTGGTCTGCAACCTGGAGCTCCATGGTGAGCTTGACTACAGCATGTCCATTTCCCTTCTTTCCAAATGCCAGCATGATATTTAAGGGACAGGCTATTATTGTTTGAACATACTGAAACAGAAGAAACAAAATATTACATCCTTCAAGCAGTACATAGGCTGCTGTAACCTACATACAGTTACATCAGTTCTATTAAATGCTTCTTTAAGATGCTTGGGCAGCAGTGTGGGTTACTCTGTAACGCTGGTGTGTTACTCTTTAATTCACTAACGTACGTATACTGTATTTCAAAAATGCATGGGTTCTAATCCCACTTAAGATACACAATTTTCTGCAAGTGCTATAACTTCCCTTCCACTTTGCACAGCTTGCCGTCGAAACAGGTTGTCCAATCTACAAAGTCCATTGGCTGCGGACTAAAGTATCCTTGGGCAGATGAGTTTTTTATGGAAATATAGGGCCACTGAGTCAAAGCATGAGACAAGAGTTTTCCGTTTTGTAAGATAAGAATACCTTAGTTCTTCATAAGTGGGTGAAGGCAGTGACGTATTAAGCTATGAGGCTTTCCTTTCGGAAGATTCTGGTTCAGTCCCTAGAAGGGGTCATGAAGTGAGGTTTTTTTTTTCTGTTTTCCTATGTGTGATCTGAAATGCCCTTCAAACTTGAAAGAATCCAAATTTGGATCACAATGTTGAATTAGAAGCTACCTGATGTGAAGCCGTATCCTATAAGCCCCTCAGACTTCTACATTTGCTATCACTTAGTGTGGTTAAAATAACTACCTCAAAACTCTGAAATATAGGACTAGTTTCTGAGTTTCCATTTAAGAGATGATTGCATTCTTGTGGGTACCCTAAAACTCCACTGGTTGAGTATAGCTGTTATCTGTTACACTAGTCTGCCTACATGCCAGAAATTCCCCCTGTGTATTGGGACTCAAAGTACTCTAGACAAGCTAATACATTAATTGCACTCCTTAAGCCCCCTCTACATGATTAAAAATTTGTCCATGAATATCATCATGCAAATGTATAACATTGTTTCACAGATTCCCCCTTGGAATATGCAGCAATGTGTACCGTATGGGCAACGTTCAGGTGCCATATAATGTACCCCCAAACTTCTCTGACTTGAAATGTCTTAATTTGTTAATCTTTGCTGAATTTATCCTCTAACTGAGTAATATGCATGTTTAGGTGATGATTTTTCTAACTACAACCATGGACAATGAGCAAATGAGGAGAACAGACCGAGACGTTCTAAAATGTCGGAACATTTGTTGGAGAGATACAGACAAATATCATTCCAGAACACTATTAGCAAATGAGTTACTAAACATTTGTGAAGCTTTTAATTTTGTGAATCACTGATGAGGACAAAAGAAAAAACTAGCCACACGCTTTCACTTGCAACTGCATTCAATGACTGATTTCCCACCGTACTACTAACCTACGATAATGGATTCAATTTTCTTCACAATTCATTGCTTTTTAAAAAGTTTCAGTTTGCTTGCTGTACCCTTTCTTTGTACAAATAAAAACTTATATAACAGCTGGAGATGATTTGCAAATGGCTTTCAAAGTGTAATACAACCTCCATTATTTATGCTTTATTAACAAATGAACAAATGTAAAAGTACAATTGCTAAACACAGCTTTCATCTCGCTACATGTATTACAAAGACAATGAAAAGTCTTGAGTTTTGTAACACAATCTACCTATTCAATGTTTAGTTTGTACTAAATTCATTGCAGTTTGGCTACCATATGCATTTCTTGCCCAACAACTTGTCAAATGGCCTTGTCTTCTACAAATCTTTGTCCTGAGTTGATCTTAAAGGGAAAATGCAGTCATACCAATTGATATTAGTGGGTACTAGGGCATCCTATGTCATGAATGGCTCTTGAGAATTATGTGATAACATTTTTGTGTAAATTTTATGAAGAGTCACTCCTTGATTTACCTTGGATATGTAATATTTGTCCTCAAATATCTTGAAATGTACTTCAGAAAATATATTTGAGAGATTTGTTTCAAAAAAAGCTTAAGTGACTTCTTACAGTATGTACTTTAAACAGTGGTGGAACAAGGGAATTCAGTCAGAGAGGGAGAGAAGGGCCTGTAGGGATGTTTCGAAGTAGGTAGATAACCTATGCCTCAATACGGTAAAAACTTAAAAGAATGCTGACAAGCAACGTGAGTCCATGGGGGGGGGGGCCGCCCCCAACTGCCTTTAAATGCCACTGCCTTTAAACTGACAAAAGATCCACACCGCTAAAAGTTAGCTAAGGCTAAGAGGTCCTACATGCAAAGTCTAGCTTCTATGCTAGCTGGCACTGTCACTTTCAGACCTTAATTCTGGGATTGAAATTATGCTTTCTGTATTCATTTTTATTACAGCTGTTGTAAACATATGGATCATGTTCCAGGGTGGAGTGCACTACTTTCTACATATAAGTTGGATGAGTTTCTATATCACTGATTGCAACTCACTGCTAACACATTGCTTCCTACCGTTTCTCCATGTAGTTCTCAGATAAGAGCTGCACCTAAAACCTTGTCCTGTCCGACGATCCTACCTGCAGAGTTCCCGAAACTGAAGGTTCACTAAGCCAAATGTTCACTGAACTGAAGATCACAACTTCAAACTTAGTCCTAACCCTTACAATAATCCTAAACCAAGCCCTTTTTTCCCCCCGAGTCTAATTCTTAACCTATGCATACAGTAATCCAAAACGCATGGGCGTGGATCCATTTCCAAAAGTGGGGGAGGGGGATTTTTCACCATTTGCGAATTGCTGTCCTGGGGGAGAAAATTTCTGCTCATGTAAGGTGGGCTAGATGCAAAAGGGTGTTACATTTGGTGCTAAATTTGAATTGAATATGTTACCAAGAATTTCTACTTTTTTAGGAAGTTTTTTATTTTTCTTCAAAGGGGAGGAGTGTCCCCCTCTGTTTAGCTGAAGAAAAAAATGAAATTGGAAGGTGTCTATATGGCAAATGGTGTCATATTTGGGCGAAATTTAGCTTTTTGTATGTAGTGTCAATTCAAACACAGTTTTAGTTTTCATCATTTTTGAAAAAGGGGGGGCCTTTTTGGAGATGTCCCCCTTCCAAAAAAGTGAGGGGGATGCGTTCCCCCCATCCCCCCATGATCCACGCCCATGCTTGATATGCATTTACCTGAGTCCTAACCTAAACTCTAACTCAAACTAAATTTTTAATCAAGCAGATTTTTGGTCTAGCAAACCTTCAATCTAGTAATTGAGATAACCTTCAGTCGAGTGAACATCCCCCTTATCCCACCACAGAGAGACAAAGTTGGGGAATTACATGTAAATAGGAGGTGGTGAGGAGCAGGATCTCATTCCAAATCTTGAAGGACATCTGCCCAGATTGTTTTCAATGTTATCAATGGAAGCTTATGGTAATTTCATGAATTTTTGTATTCGCTCCAAACTATTTTAGCCTATGTTGCAAAGTGCAATTTTCAAAGCATTGTAAAAGTGTATACAGTACATAAAAGTATATCCTACACTATGAGTTCACTGTGCTACATATTAGCCTATCCACACCCATTCAATATGAGTTCACAGTTTTAACTCAGTAATTCAACAGTTTAAAATTTCCTTCAGTAATCCTTGAACATTTAAGTTACATTCATGAAACTACAAAACATGATCCAAAACACGTTTCTCATAAAACTTACTTTCACTCTAACAAATAAATTGCTTTAACTTTATTCAGAGGACTGAAAATTATACTTGAGAACAATTAAGTCTATTAATTTTCTAATTTATGGTGTGCATAGACAGCCCAAAACCTCGACCAAAAAGTGACTAACTAAAACCAAAGTCGGTCTTGGGTGGTCTTGTGATTGTGGACGAACGATTGGGGGTCTGACCTTCTATGTAACTAATATAATTTCCGTTTTGGGACGGCCCGGGTAAGTTTGTTTTTGACCAAACCCGAGAAAACCGACAAAACCAATGCTCTTGGCTTAATTTTAATGCCTTTTTCCAAGGAAAGATAAGTATCCCTCACTGAACAAAAACCCCTAAACCATGTAGTTATTGTCTCTGTGTAATGAAGTGAATGCTTCTTGAGGTCCATATTCATTCTCCAATTGGTTCTGAACTTGTTCCACGAAAGCTTGCTTCGGATATTTTGGGTTGGTTCCTGGACCCTGGTGGTCTGAGACCTTTTTTAGGTTTGGGAAGTTTGACTAAACCACAAACCGATGCCAGTTTGGTCTCTGGTGGGCTGAGCATGATGCTTTGTTGGTTTTGCATATTCTCGGTTATGTTCAAAGTGAAGATTCGGCAGATTAGGCATCAAAACCAAGATCAACCCACAACTTTACTCCAAAGTACTGGATCACTCCACATGCAATAAATCACACAATTTTACTGATAATTAAATTATAATCCCCCTCCCCCTCCCAGTTACTATCTCCTCCAAACAACACCCTCTGACCATGACACCATTTGCTAATGTTTTCTCTTTAAAAGAAAAATTTCAGTTCAGCTAGATTAATTCCACCTGCCAGTAGATTTAAGGTACAGAAGTATTCAAGTTCTTGGCAGATTTTGAAATTTGAATGAGGTGCAATCCCTATCTTGATCATTTTCTGACAATTTATTCAACAGTACTAATTTTTTTATGTTGCATTTTGAGAAGTATTTCTGTATAAACTAACCTGTACAAAACAGCAGCATAACTGAGACTACTGTAATGCCCCATGTGATAATGGTATCATCCAAAATGACCACCAATGATTACCTTCCTTGACAATATTAGCCATGTTGCCACACACATATAGAAAAATAAACAATTTATGTTTTCAATGCTCCTGTTACATAAACAGATGAACATATATATAAAGAGTGCTAGTTGAAAACAATGAGGAAGAAATGGTACTTTAAAAACTGATGTTTATTTTTTTTTTTAACTATGATCATATAATATTGGTACAGGAACATTTCCAGAAGAAGAGTGGCCTGATTGGTGGCTCTCTGAGTTCTGCCATATGGGGCTGGAGACCCTCTGAGTTTGCTGATGGTAGTCAAAAATTTCCTTCATAGAGCCCCTATGATGCTTACACACAAAATTATCAAGCTTTATGCCAGCTACTGCCCATTGGTATTTCACGGCTTTGCAGTTGTGTACTGTTTTGAAGCGATGTGTGTATGGCAGGAAGCTGTTCAACAGCTGGGGATGGGGGTATGGGGGGGGAGGGAGGGACTGAGCATTATTTCAGATCGCTGTCCTACGGGGGAAGTCTACGGGGACGGTGTGTCCCTATCCACTTTGGAAAACTTTTGAATATTTGAGGGTCCTTAGATGCAATTTGTTGAACCATATCTTACAATGTTAAGGCAAATGACTTATAAATTTGTGACATTTTTTAGGAAAGGAACAAATAAGAGGTTTTTACCCTTCAATAGTGGGGAAGGGACAAAAGTATACTTTCCACTCTCCATATTTTTGACTGGTGGAGATTATGCTCCCTCTCCATCTCTACTTCCCCCTTGCTTTCTGAGCCTATGGTGTAGGCACATACATTTTGTGTTGTAAAAGGGGGCAGGGTTACCACAGGTGTGTCATGTTTCACTGACATTCCTAGCAGTAGGCAGCACTCTGTAATGGCACAAAATAATCTTCTCCTTGTCAATATTTAAAATACTTAAATCCAGCCAATCCTCTTGTGGTGGCTAGGTTAATGAAGTTTCCATCATTTTTCATGGAAATAAAGGGCCACTAGGTCAAAGCTAGAGATAAGAGTTTTCCATTTTGTAAAGTTAGAAAACGGAATTTGATGTTTTGGTTCTACACTATTTCAATAGAAGAAGTGGGAAAATGACATTACAAAACAGAAATTAGCTTTTAGAAAACAGGAAACTCTTGTCTCTAGTCAAAGCCATGCAAACAATTTTTTTTTTTTTGTAGCAATGAGTAGAACAAAAAATTTTTAAAAACTCTGCTGGATGGAAGGTAGCTCTTGCTTTCAGAAACCATACTCTGTATAAACCTCTGACGAACAATACTATTAAATGACAAGAAAAGTAAATAAACATGATCAAGGGCAGTAAGAACATGTATAGGAAAAATTCTTACATTTACGCAAATCTTCTAACCAACCATCCCTGTCTCTTTGGCTTTCAGGGAAAAAGTAAAGAGTTAGATCTCCATTACTGGAATCAGAATAGACAATCTGAAAGAAAGAGAAAACAAGGAAATAATGTACATGTATCAGGCCTTGAATTTTGAGGCATGAGAGTGCGATCACACACCACCACTCGCCTCAAATCACTGTGAGGAGTGCAATTTTTTGCACACCTAGACGAATGGGAACTCAGATGAAGCTGTTAAAGTTTAATAAAACAGCACACCTACCATACAGTACTCCTTAATTTCCTGAGAAGTGTAATTTGTAGCACACCTGGAAAATCTAAAACTCAAGGCCTGGTACATGAGAACATATACACACATATGTTCCAATGGCTCTTGTTCCAACATATATTTCCAATCAACCTATATGAGGGTCAAATATTACAACAGAGTTACTGTTGCTTAGGGCTAGGTAAGGATTAAAGAATTAGGTTTGTGCGCATTAGGAACACTGAAACGTCAGAATTTACAGTAACCTTATGATCTAAATTCATTTCTTTCAGCAACTTGGATAAAATTTCAGAATTTTACAAAGTATTATTACAATAATTGTCTTGACAAATTTTTACACTGTTCTCCCCCCCCCCCTCCCACCATCCCCAATTTTTTGGAAAACACTTAACTTTGGGCAGAATCTACAGAAATTCAGTCAAAAGTTTTCTAAGGCGGTTAAGAGATTGGGGCATAAAAATCGTGCCTCACCCCATCCAAATGATCCCAAACAATTACAGCGTTACAGCAGCAACTGAATACTCTTGCAAATTGTACTACTGTACAGCACCTGAGCAACTCAATTCATCAATTTACTGTATGAAGGCAATTGATAAATTCCTGTAATGGTCATTAAAATGAACCCTATTGTTTCTGGCAGAGGGCCAAGGTTATCTGAGGCCACTAGAGATGAAACTCTGAAACCAAAGGAAATTGCTTGAACACTCTTTAATTATGTCAAGATACAAATGATGGATACTTTTCACACTTGGTACAAAGATTTGCCAAATTTAAGGAAAGAACCCTATTGTTTTGAGGGGAAAGTCAGATGTCATTTATGGTCACCAGAGGTAAAAAAATACAGAAAACCATGTGAACACAATTATGTCAAGATAATAATGGTGGACACTTTTAATACTTGGGTTATATATTTGTCATATATTATAAAAAACTGAAATTTTGTGGGGGGGGGGGGAGAATTCAAAGGTCATATGAGGTCATCAGGGTTGAAACTACTCAAAACTTGTAAATAGCTTGAAAACACATTATGACAAGACAGCAATGATGGATACTTTCATACTGGGTTTATACATTTAGTATATTGTGAGGAAGGCTCCTATGGTGTTTGATGGAGGTCAGAGGTCATAAGACATCACCAGAAGTCAAAAACCAAAAAAGAATTGTAAACACTACATTTTAAAATAGGAATGATGAATAGGGGCACAGGGATTCAGTCCTGGACTTCTCCCCTTCACTCAATGCTACTAAGAGAATCCTTGTTACTTTCTTTTATCCGCTTATCCAGTTCTATTAAAGCCTGCAAAAGCTTTCCTTTGTCTCTTTTCATTTGTCATTGAAAAAGTATCTATTTTTTTTTTTTTTGCTTTTCAAATGAGGTGCAACTTTGTTGAACTGAGGGGGGTTTTGTGGAGGGCCAACCTTGTCAGGGGCAACTGTCAGGGTTGAGCATGTGAAGGGCAACTTTGTTCGCTCACAAGGTGACTTGTCAGGGAGCAACTTTGTAGACCTGTAGCAATATTGTGAGCAGCGACTTTGCTAGGGGGCAACTTGACTGGCCTCCCTCAGGAAGGATAATTTTGAGGAATAAACCTCAGTGCAACAAAGCATTTCCTTTCAGAAAGGAATCACTAAGCTTTGGGGCTTCTGTTTATTTGTATCACCCTCCCATATTATACTGTATATTGCCTTTTACAGCCTTACACCAGAGTTTAACTTATAGTAACATGAGATCACTATTTTATCTGTAAATATTACAAAGCATTTTGAACAGCATGCTTATCTGGCTATAAAAATTTTTTTTTTTTATTTTTTTTAAATTATTAATAGAAAGACTTCTCTTAATTTCCTATTTTGTGACAGGATAAGCCATGAGCAACAAAAACACTCAGTTCTGGGAATAACTCTATAAACTTTGTCATATTAGGAAGTAATTGATCCTCCACAATGGTGAGCTAACTTCAGAATGCAGTTTATAATTTGACACAAAGTACATGCCCCTTAAAGAGATAGTGACATGCCACCAAGAAGGCCTGATTTTACTAAGTAGTTAAAGACCTTAAGTCCCCCAGGGAAAGATCTGCTGGAATTCTTTCAATATTTTTACTGATCTCAAGATCCTGTATACCTGCTCTTCAAAGTTTGACCATTTCTGATGTAACTCAGTGCAGATGCAGAAATACTGTAAGGATGTGGAGTGTTGTAAATTGTTGGTACAGAATTTATCTTGTTAAATGGAAATATTGCATTTGTTTTACAGAAAATTTTCATACTTTCTAAACCAATATAAATAGATACAGAATCATAAATAATTCAATCTAAGGCAGTACAGTAGCTTTCCTTTCAAGAAATAAGGCTCTCACAGGAACAAATTCATTTATTTTTGATGCACAAAAGTATTAAATTTCTTCACCCAAACTTTCAAAACTTCAAACAATGCAGCATCCACTCTTGTAATGCATAATATTTTGACATGAAGCAGACTGCTACTGTATTGCTAGAGTTTAATGGTGAGACTTAATAGTTTAATTATGCTTCACTGGATTTTCTGTTTATACAGTGCTGGTGCATTTTAAGTGCAGTAATTCCCTTTAACCATTTATAAATTATCTCTTAACTGCTATCAGTTTAATTAACAGTTTGGTAAGTGATTTCATCATTTTTCAAGAAATAAATATTACCTTCAATTACAAATCCCTCAAGACATACTAATGCTACCAGTGTTTATATGAAATGAAGGTTGGAAAAACAAAGGCTAACATTAGTCATATTCGATGGGTCCATCTATCGACATCACAAATTTGCATATTTAGCTCATGACTGTTCATTCATGATTTAAGTGCAAAATAGAAATTAACTTCTAAAATGGTCAATACTAATGGGATTTTGTTGATGGAAATTGAGGCTATTTTCTACATTTCTAATACTTCTTACATAAAATATCTAACTACAGGTGTGTCCTTTTTATGTCATGAGACCTGTAAGGATGGTTAAGTTTTATAAAACTTCTACGTCTTCTCAAGCCAAATTATGAAAAATCTAAGACTAAACACATTTGCTTCAAAATAAAAATTTGTGACTAAAAATGTTTGCATTGATGAACAAAAATGTGCGACTACACAGATTTTCTTCAGAAGGAAAAAATGGGATAAAAATACTGTTTGTGAATTTACAAGTTTAAATAACACTTTTGTGAATGGATATAAAACCATTAGTGACAAAACATTCGGTTCTGAAAAATATCTCCGTCACTTTCTACCGTATTAGGAAGTAATTGACCCTTCAGGATGGTAAGCTAAAGCCCCAATACAAACAGTGCATAACTTTATACAAAGTTCATACACCTTAATAAGGATATTAACATTACAGAACATTTCCAAGGCTTTTCAAGACAAAATCAAGGGCAGTGGTTTGTTCTCAGAATTGGGGGGGGGGAGGGGGGAAAGGGGGAAAGGGGGAGGGGGGAAAGGGGGAAAGGGGGAGGGGCATGATCCCATTTTCAAATAATTTACTGTGTGAAAAATCAAGGTCAATGAGTGATTTCTCAAATATTGGGGGGTCACGTCTCCCTGTCCACTCCCGACTGCCCCCCATGGACCAAATGATGAAAAATCTATGACTACACACATCTGCTTCAAAAAAAAAATCTGAGATAAAAATACTGTAAGTGAATTATGAAATGTTACTGTACATTTTACAAATTAAATAGCTTTTTCATTACATCTACCACTTTTCACACAAATCTATGACTTTCTCAGGTGTGAAAAGTAAAAGTATGTTTAAAAAGGGACATTTTCCTTTTGAAATATTTTATGCCACATTTTATAAAGCTTAGCCAGTATATTTCTTTTCCTTTCTTCTTTTTCAATTTTTTTTTTTTGACTTTCTTGACATTTTTTTACCAGTGGTTTTAGACAGCTAAAAAGATGTGGCAATTTCCTGCAGATAATGATTGTTTTTGCAAAATAATCTGGTTCAGGTGCAGCAATCCCATAACCACTCACTACAGCGTGAACAATGAGGCCTACATACAACAGAATAAAACCCTTTTAACAGCTTTCGATTATCCTCCAAAGTTTCTGTGTACACAATAAAAGAGCAATGGTTTTGGTTACACAATGTTGAAACTTAACTCAGCAGAACAAGATGTAATATGTTACATTGAACAGTCTTTGTACAGTAGCATTTAAGGAAAGGAAAACTTAAGCTTGCCAATTTGCAGTTGTTTTACTTTACTATTTCCCATGAAATGACATTCTTAATCTAATGAAGGACAGACTGCATGGTCAAGTGGTTACAGCATCCAACTTGCGGCCAGAAGGTAGGGAGTTCGAATCCTGGCCGGGTCATACCAAAGACTTCAAAATGGAACCTACTGCAATTGTGCTTGGTGTTCAGCATAAGCAATGGAGTAGAGAAAAACAAGCCAGTGAGCCACAAATGGAAAAAAGGCCTTAGCCGGCCCGACTTAAACCAATTGGTTAGAAACTGAGCCATAAAACCTTATCTAACTAACTAATTTAATATGGAGGGGAGAGGGAGGTCTCATTAAACTGTAATGAGATGAGATACCTGTGAGCACAGACATTATAGTCAGTGCTGTGGTGCTTAGAATTGGCCGAAAAACTGTAGCCCACATGTTCAATTTTGTATCCATTCTTCATATTGTACTGTACAATGTATTAATACTCCAGAGGTTATATCAAATGCCACTGAGAGCCCAACATCAAATCAGAAAGATTAAGGCAATCTCATAGATATATATCTGTTACACACATCACTGAAGATATATTAGCTATTTGACGGAAATGTGACAATCCTTTAAACACATTACAAAGGAAATAAGGTACTTGTAATAGAGTTTACAGTATAACACGAAACCTAAATGGTAATCATCAAAACTCACTTCCTAAAACAATGGAACTATACAAACGTCTCATGACTACAGAACCCTTACACATACTGTATACTATTGCACACTTGCAATATGAGGAACAATAAGGTTTTTAAAGCAATTGTTACTACATTAATGGTTCCACCATAGGCGGAAATCCCAGGTGGGGGGGGGGGGAGGTAGATGGAGGATATATCCTCCCCATACTACAGTATTTTGAAGTTTTCACATTACCCTTCACTTTTCCACACAGCAACTTCAGCCTGAAGGGCCCATAATCCGCACACTTTTCACACAAATCTGTGCCACTGCCACTACTGAAATTTTCTGACCCAGAAACAATATTTTGCTTGAAGGTACAGGAGAGTTAAGATCAGGTGTAATGTTAGCACAGTGACACACCTCTGATCTATGCTGAACCTTAGGTCTAATTGACCTTCGATCTAGTGGGCTCTGCTTGATGAAATGGATCATTGATAATATATGTACTTGAAGTATTCAGCGAGTATGTATATTCATATCACTGTGTAGACACACACTAAGTACTTCTTATGGTTGCCATACATTCTATAGAAGGTATGACCATAGTGTGCTAAAATAGGCTATACTTTGATGTGTTCAATAAACAAAGCCATCCATATTACATTCTCTGACCAAATATCCACAGGGCACCTATAAATTGTACCATACAGCCTGCGATTGTTTTACTGTACCTGAGCCACATAAAATAGACATTAATTTCTCAAGCCCAAGCTACTGTACCTTACCAAAGCAATTCTGGCACCAGCAGAAAACAACATGCAGCCTGGGGCCCTGTTTCATAAAAGGATACGATCAATCTTAAAGGGAAATGCAGTCCCCCCAATTTGAATAGTGTTCCCCGATACACTAAATTTAGGAATGGCTCATATCAATCATGTGACAATATTTTTGTCACTTATCTCTTAAATTTATGCAGAATAACTCCTTGGTTTACCTTCAATATTCAACGGTTTTATCAGGAAACATTACAAAAAATACTTGTGAGAACATAAGAGGAGATCTGTAAAATTTTGCAAATTTTTGAAATTAAACTGCAGACTGCCTTCTCCCTTTAAGTTTGATTTCAATGGGACTATTAAAGGATAAATCAAATGTAAGATCGATCATATCTCTTTAATGAAACAGGGCCCAGGTGAAGGATTTATGATCATGCAACTTGCTGCATGTACACCACCACTTTGTGTGTTTCCAGTTGCTATGGAAACCTAGATATTACATAACTGGTAGCACTTACCTGTATACCGTAGTTGCTGTCGAAGTTGTTGCCATCGACTGTTTCAATGACTTTAACATCTATGAGGGCAATGCATCCTTTCTCATGTCCTTTTTTCTGTAAAAGCAAAAAATAAAAACTACAGAAAAGATACTGATAACCAGAATGCAAAAATTGCATTGTGGTTTAAATGAATAGCACTCAAATATCGCAAAGATGTCCCATTTCCTTCAATCATCGGTTGAATGCTATCTTAATGTGCTCGAAAGTTACAATTTTGTGTTCATATATGACCTTGGGAATTCTTGGGAAATTTTGCTTTTTGGCCACTGGTGATTTCAGCTGACCTCTGACATCCAAAAACACT
>WURT03024265.1:0-15641 GCA_009936505.3 Holothuria glaberrima | reverse complement strand
TCGGATGGACTGCTTAAACGTTATTCCAACACTTCGGACAAGGCTGTGTTATGTATTTCCCTTTTCTTAAACAGGAAGAGCCCCTTTAAGCCTAAAAGAACTACTCGATTAAATCTTTTAAATTCAAAATGTCAGAAAGGGCCTTGACAAACAATTTATTTTGATTCCGTAAGGCGGGGGCATTGACCTCCTGACAGGGTTGGGCGATATGAAAAAATTCATATCGATGCATCGCGATAATATCGCCTAAATTTTTTGCGATATATTGCCAAAACAGATTAACCTGTCGTAGACAGGGCTAAATGTGCCTGGAATATGCCTAAAAATGATCTTTACACCCAATTTTCTGAATAAGGACGAAATCAATGAATGAGTACTGAAATTATAAACACTGTTTCATCTTCTAAATTTGAATTTAAATTATCGAAATTTCAGTCCCAAAAAGTCGAATCTACCCCTTTGATCTATCGATCAAGCAATTATTTTTTTATATCGTCATATCGTGATAAGGAGAATTTCATATCGCATATCGCGATATGGATTTCTGGCGACGATATATATATATATATACATATCGTATATCGCAGGACCCTACCTTCTGACCATGTGTACGCTCCGCCACTGGCTGTGAGCGCCCTCCGAAAAATATTTGGCCCTCCTTAAATATTTTAAGGAATGCCTCAGTTGAATTGCACATGCCTAGGGTTTTCCTGCCCCCCTTATCGTGATAAATCCCCTTTGATAATTCTAGCTGCGAGTCAGTTTGTAACAACGGTTATCATCATTCACCGTCCTCAGAGAGACATTGTTGTTCGTATACTGCAGAGTTGTGTATCAAATGACCTGCCTTATAAACTACATTTCATACTAACATTTTGAGGAAATGAATCAGATGCAAAATTTCTTAGTGTATGATGTATAGGCCGTGTAAACTTATGTGCATTCATCGTTTGAAATTAGAGATCATGGCTATTGCAGGGCAGTAGACAGAGAAGCACTTTGACCGGTTTTTGAGAAAAAGAATGAGATACACAAAGTTTCTCCTCATTGTGTGTTGTACATGCCAATTGAATTTATATACACCAATACAGTATTGTAAATACAAGGCGATCGGGTCCTTTGGGGGCCTTAGACGGAGAACACTAGACATCTCCCTGGTTAAATGAATGCGGATAAAAAGTTTTTCTGGCAAACTGAAACTCTTGTTTTTACCAAGTACCAAACATCCGCCGTGAGTTGTTAGTAACGGTTGTTTGTTCCAGTATAGTTTATTTCTGAGTTTTTTAGTTATGAACCGCCTTTGTAGGAAAGGAGTAGTTTTGTAGCAGACATTTCAGCGAGTTTAATTAGTTTAGTACCGTACGTATACAGACTAGACCGTGACGGCATATCACTTGTACCATACTAGTGTCGATGTCAAAGCGAGAGCGGAGCCTATGGGTACGTTGTGGTGGCAGCAGATACAGTAACAGATAACACATACCGTATGACGCATTTTGTAAACTGTAGAAATACATTTTATGCGATGTACGTATATTTTTGTTGTATCAAGTAGAACAGCTGACTCATTAACAGGTTAACAATCAGGGCTGTAACATCCGAGTCCGGACTCGGACTCGATTCCGGACTCGCCGGGAAATGTCCCGGAATGGGAGGTCACGGAAACGGAAGTTGGCCCGGTATGGCCGCTGGACTCAGTCGGAACCGATTCTAGTCGAGTCCACAAAAATGAGAGTTATATTAATGTTTACGAGGCAACATTATGTATATATGTTGGTGCAAAATTCAACAAGTAAATGGTCACATACAGTCAACTAAATTACAGGGTCAGCCAGAGTTTGAAATTGACTCCAGACAGCCAGAAAAGTTAGTGCTCGTCTTCATCGTAAGTGTATTGTGCATGGTACAAAAAGTATTTGTATGAGACTCTACATTGTCAAATGGATGGACCCGAAATGGGATCGGAGGGTATTGGACTCGGAATTGGCCCGAAATGGTGGCCACTAGAATCGGAATTGCGGCCCGGAATTGAGTTAGGTGGACTCGGTTACAGCCCTAATACATTTGATCTTTTCAGAACATTTGGTTCCTACGTTTGTCTATAATATCCTGCCACTATACTGTTATCATCAAAACTTCTTTTCTCCGGAATAAGAGTGATTATTACTTCAGCTAGGCCTATGTTTAAAAAGTTGGCCTAAATTGGGCCCATAAGCCTGACATATATTCAGATAATCTTGAACCTGTTTCAAGCAAATTAAATTTGTTATTTGATCTTTTCGGAAATTTAGGTCCAGGCCCCACACTTTGGCAGTTTTTAGTTTGATTTGATTTGATTTATTCTCCCCACTTAAACTAAAAGGACAGTAAAATCATGATGAAGGCCACACAAATAAAACATAAAACCAACTTACAAAAGTTAGAAAGCTACTGACAATGAGATAAAATGATAGTACAAAACTACAACAGAAGTGCAGGGATGACACAGAAAATTCTGACCAGCTGTGCATGGTCCCTTGAATCAAATACAGGCAGCCTACAGGTAACACACAAAACCATGAAATCCTAAAAACAAGAATGAAAAAGTCAAAAGTATAGAACTTGAAGTGGAAATCTTTTCATCATTCATTTTGGTAAAAAAAACTTTTTCAAAGATGCTTTAAATACACTAAGACTAGTTGATTTCTTAATTCTGGTATGGTAGAGAGTTCCAAAAAATACAGTTATAGCATATTCAGATACTAGGGAGTCTTTAAAGCCTTGCCTTGTGGAGAGCAGATGATAATACTTGGTAGCCATGCCTTTAAAATAGAAGTGACTTAATTTTAGAAAGGAAATTCATTTTGAAAAAAAAATGTGAGGAATTCAGAGAGGGAGTGAGAGGATGCAGATCCAGTACGAAACGTTGACAGACCCGATTAAGTGGAACATGTTTTTGGATTTTACAGAAAGCTACCCAAAGCACAAACAAAAGGCATAATCAAAGACACATAAAATCAACCACTGGCAGTTGGTCACGACAGTAACTTTCTAAAAGAACAATCAAGGCATCTACCTTTTCTAGGCAGAAATTGGCTATAAACCTTAGTCAATTAAGTTCTAAAAACATCCTGACACATACTCACTAAATAGGTTAGACTCAAGCATAGCTCCCACATACTTCACACAAGAGGTATAAATTTAATAGTACTGTATCCCCATTGCAGTGAATACTAAGAATAGGGTGCTTTTGAGCTTATGGCTTGGTCCAAAAAGTATGCGGATTCTGATTTACCTAATTGCAAGGATGATTCACTGATTATCAATTACAGATATAATCACTTATTAAGGTTTCCAAGTTCGAAACTCCAAGTGGATTCATTGAATAGTAACATCCTTACCCATGGGCGGCGATCCGTCTTTGAAAGTTGGGGGGGGGGGGATTTAGTCGGTAGCACTATCTAAGCGGGGCCACCATCATCGGTTGGCGCGGAGCGTACAAAGAAATATTTGGCCAAAAATACCCACAGATCACCGGAAATGGCCCTTTCCAGGCTTTGCAACGTGATACAATGACAACTGTCAGAAGTATTTTCTATGAAAAAGCCTATCGTAAAAAGTGTAGAAAAAGGTAAAGGCGTTCTGATGTCTGTATATATACAGTCAGTGTCACTATTTAAGCGGAGCGCCACCTTCATCGGTTGGCGCGGAGAAAATTTTGGCCAGTAATAACCCCCCCCCCCCCATCACCGGACATGGCCCTTTCCATGCTTTTCAACGTGATACTTTGACAATTGTCAGAAGTATTTTCTCAAAAAATGGCTCGTAAACGTCTAGAAAAATGTACAGTGTTCTGGATTCCGGATTCAGTGGCACTACCTAAACGGAGCGTCACCATCGGTTGGCGTAGAGGTGAGAAAATTTTGGCCCAAATTAGCCCCAGATCACCGGAAATGGCCCTTTCCAGGCTTTGTAACGTAACACTTTGACAACTTTCAGAAGTTTTTCCTAAAAAAAAAATAGAAAAATAATAATAAAAAAAAATAGGCCTATTGTGAAAGTCTAGAAAAAGGTTCAGTGTTCTGATGTCCAAGTATAGTCAGTGGCACTATGTAAGGGAAAAGCCACCTTCATCAGTTGGCGCGGAGCGGAGAAAATTTTGGCCAAAAGTACCCCTAGATCATCGGAAATGGCTCTTTCCAGGCTTTGCAACGTGATACTTTGACAACTGTCAGAAGTATTTTCTCAAAAATAGGCTTATTGTAAAACGTCTAGAAAAAGGTAAAGTGTTCTGAAGTCCTGATATAGTCAGCAGGTCAGTGACACTACTTAAGCGGAGCGCCACCGGTTGGCGCGGAGGGAAGAAAATTTTGGCCAAAAGTACCCCAGATCACCGGAAATGGCCCTTTCCAGGCTTTGCAACGTAACACTTTGACAACTATCTGAAGTTTTTACAAAAAGTCTAGAAAAAGCCTAAAATTTTCTAATTTTCGAATCTGCCGGGTTGATTTCATAAGGGGATATAGTGTACAGTATCCCCACATCCAATTCCATGGGGGACATGTCCAACCCACCCCCAGGATCGCCGCCCATGACGTTACCCAGGCAACATCGTTATTCGTGAACAATTTAACAAACGAAAAGGTCACATACAGTCAAATAAATTACAGGGTCAGCCAGAGTATGAAATTCACACCTGAAAAGTGCCCGTTTTCATCCAAAATGTGATTTTAAATAGCACATAAAGCAGCTGTATGAAGCGCTATATTGTCAAATGACCGGACTCGGAATTGGGCCGGAATTGGAAAACCTGGACTCGGAATTGGCCAGGATTGGTGGTCACTGGAATTTGAATTGGCCCGAAATTGGGTTAGGTGGATTGGGTTATTGCAGCCCTGAAAAAAAGTATTCACCATTCTTCACCGCATTAGCTCGAACCACAAAAGAATTCAAAAATTGCCTTTCCTTCAAGTAAATAGCGCAACTAGACTTTCAGATCTTAGATTGACAGCGGTTAATGCAAGCCTCCGTACATTTTCTACCGCTATTTGCCGTCCGTGTGTGCCACCCTCCTTCCACGTCCGTGTGTGCCACCACCTTCCACCACCTGGTTTTATAATATTGAACCTAATGTTATGAAATCGTGCACTGAAGCATCCCTGTCCTAATACGTTATGGGTGCGCATTTATTAGGAACCCTTTTCGTAACATTGTAAACTTCAGTTTATTTAACATTGAATGTGTCTATAAGATACACTACAAATATTACCTTTCTCGTTCAAATAAACACTGTAAAATTCACAGATGGGATGAAAATTGGGGAGTAATGGGAAGGAATTTTTCTACGGTAGCCTATACTTAACCAAAATGCTGCGCTAGCCTAAGGTCTCACATTTGCCCCACTTTTTTGGTAGGGACAGAATATCCTAATAAACCACCCCTTCCAAAATATTTGGTAACATATTGTTCACATTTATGAGTATGAGAAAAATACTTCTTTTTGGTCATAAGAAGCACATATTATTACAAATTTGGCATTCTTTTGTCGAAATGTGACTGGAACTTTCACAAGTTTTGACAATTTGACTAACTTTGGGAACAGTTACATAGATGATCACATACTTCTATTCAGCTTCCTTTCCAAATATTTTACTTGTGGTGTGGAAACATGCAAATCAAAGGTGCTGCATGAAGAGGTGTGTACAATAATAATTTCGCGCATTCAGTAGATATGTGTTATCACATGAAAGGGAAAATGCAGTCCCCCCCCCCCCCCAATTTGAAGTAGTGCACCTCGGTACACTAGTTCATGAATGGCTCCTATCAATCATGTGACATTATTTTTGTTACTTATTTCCTAAATTTATGCAGAATAACTGATTGGTTTACCCTCAATATTCAATGATTTTACCCAGGAACATTATGAAAATACTTGTGAGAGAAACAAGAGATATGTGAGATTTAGCATTTTTTTTGAAAATAAACTTGGGGGGGGGGGACTGTCTTCTCCTTTTAAAAAATCGTGGGTGCTTTGGGATAATTTGGACGGGAGCATTGGGCCAATACAAACCTATGCCATGTAGTCATAATTAGGAATAAACCACGAAAAATCTTGTGTTGAGATGATTTGCAAATGACGCAAACACATATAAGGTCAAACAAAAGGTTTAGAATGTTAAATGGGACCTGCTGCACTAAACGTATTATGAGTTTTTATCAATGATCTGAATAGCACTTCCTACAGTGTAGGCTGTAGTTGCATTGATTTATTGTCGTAGGCCAGAAGTGCTTACATGTTTATAGAAGCTAATTTATGTTTTAAAATAATTACAATAATTTCAAGTTGATAAACCACCCAGTAAGAACTCAACTCCTTCGGTTTCTAATGTTTCGGTTTCTACTCTCGAGAAGCTTGCTTGAATTACCCAGTTAAGTGTCATTTCTAGGCTATGTAGGCCTAGCTATGACAGTGAAAGAGATGTGGAAAATGTGGACTACAAATTTTTAGGCCATTGAACATAATTGTATGCTATTTTGCATTCATTTCCAGGGTGAAGTATGACCGAATGTTGGTGAAGCTAGAGAATGGTCAACCAAACCGTCTGTTGTCATGGGCGGGGGATTAATCATTCGTTTCTCCGTGACTGTCCCAATGTACCCTGCTGGTTGTCCCAATGCACCCCTCATGCGGGGCGCACTGGGACGAAAAAAAAATTGATTTTGTAAAAAAAATGGAAAGTGGTATTTTAAGTTTTATTGCATGAGGAGGCGTGCTATGTTGTGTTTTATAAATCAATGTAATATCTTGCCCGTATCACATTTCAAAGGAGTGTTATGCACAAAAAAAAATAAAAAATGTCCCAATTCGCCCCACTCTCCCCTACATGAATAAACATGATATATTCGTGCACCTACACGGTTTGGAGATAGCATAAAGACATCCTCAGCTTACCCGTGACTTTAAAATTTATCATGTATGCGAATGAGTTTACTTTTACATCACTGCCAACGGTCCTCCTCCACACACCCTACCTCTATTTCCCCACGCCTCAACCTATTCCCTTCCCACCCAAACACCCCATACCATCGTAAACCCCTCGGACTTCCCACCCGTAACCGCCAAACACAAATTGCAGTGCTACGATTTAATATAATTTCACAATTAAAGTCCCAACCAAAACTGTAGGTAGACTCAAGGAAGTAGAATTGAAGCTACTCTTTAGCTATGAAAGTAAAATTATCCCGCATTTTTACACTACGGCGGTGCTACGGCCAATGTGTTAGCAGAGTTAACTGAGTAAATTTCTTTGCGGTAACTTATTAAAGTCAACTACAGCTGTTTTAGTGACTCGATTCTATTCACTGACTCACTCAAGTCACAACGTTATTTCATTGGAAGTTATTGGTCAAGTCACGTAGTTTGGGAAGGTGTTGGCTCGGGTCGAGGCTAGATCACAACTTTTGGTAATATATCCAGACTGAGTGTCCTCATTGACACATATGAGAAAATTTTCTAACGTTCATCTTACTCGGGATCTCCGCAGTAAAACTGCTAGTTAGGTTACATTTCATCAATTTTCTATTCTTTAGTGGTTCTAACTCCCTGCTGAAATGTTTCGAGGAAACTCGGTTTGGGCTGTATTAAAAATTTTCTCAGATTTATTGATTATTTCCATAGCAAAAAAAGCCTCCAACTACAAAACAGTCTCTGACAGAATTTATAACACAGTGAAATTTAAAGCGTATTTTTCCCCACATGGCAGTGACAGGTCTCTGGGGATGATGCAAGATTTCAAGTTATATTCAGATTAAAAAATAAACTTTCAGACTCTAAATGCAATCAAATTGATTGTGCAATTTATAATTTAATCATTATTTCACCTATCAAAAACAAGAGTCAATTTTTAAAAAATCTCTCTGCATCTGCATGGTACTGTTCATATCACAGTATCAGATACATGTGCCTGTAATGTCTCATTGAAATGTTAGTCATAATTCAAATATCCTTGATTCAAAAAAGTATGTTTGGTACAGATTTTCGCCCAAAAGTAAAACATTCACCCCACCCTAATCCCACCCCGGCCACACCAATCCCAATCCCCACTATACTGTGCAGTGAAAGTTGTTTCGGCAACAGAAACAAAACGAAACTAGGGGCCCCATTTCACATATTCGTTTTCCTTTGTTAATTGGATATTAGTCAGTCTCCATATTAGCTGCGGAAAGAGAAGAAAACAAAAACAAAATAAACTATAATAATAGATGTAAATCTGGAATTTGAAGTTTTATATCAACCACACCATTAATACTCAGAAACAAGAAGCAATTATTTCAACTTCTCTTTGTTGTTGCAAAGGTGATATATATATATTTTCGGTATATGTGCCAAACATCTTCCTACAACTGCACAATGGTTATTCCTGGCCTGGGCCAAAATATTTTTCCGCAAGTTACTTTTGAATTCTTTTGTGGTTAGAGCTTATGTTAAGAATGCTGAACATTTTTTTAAAGATAGAGGAGGTTAAATGAGGATGTAAAATCTTTTGTTTTTATTTGTTGTCTCTGTTATTTTTTCACTCCGCAGTGTATGATAACAGATTTCTCTTTTCCCTTTCTTGTTGTACTTAGAATTTATAAAGGGAAGCGAGAGGAATCCATTATCATACACTGCAGAGTAAAAAAATGTGCCAAAGACAACAAATAAAAAACTAGAGATTTAATATCCTCATTTAACTTCTTCTTCCTATAAAAAAAGGAAAAAAATATCAGGGCTGTAACAATTGAGTCCGGTCTCTGACACGATTCCGGACTCGAGTCCGTTTTTCTCCGGACTCGGATTTGGCCTGTAATGGGAGGTCACGGAATCAAAATTGACCCTGAATATGGGCACTTAATTGCAGTCTATTCCGCATTTAGATGGGAAAAAGTTTGGCAGGGAACAAAGTTATTAAGTAGGTAGGATCGCGTTTCGCCTTTGCCTCCAAATGTCACGGGTCATTCATACAATTGCTTGCCTGAATATTTTTCCAATCCCCTCGACGCTATGGCGAAGAGCCAAGGGGTGAAACCAAAGGTTCTCCGGAAGTACTCGGCTCCCCCAAGGAGCTACGTCCCCGAAAGGACAACGTACTTAACTGACCAACCTGTCGACACTCAGAACTCTACACCAAGGTTATGCGTGGTCCCGTTCTTGACTGGCTGAAAAACACCTACCCTCGTAAAATAAAAAATACAGAGGAGAGCATGCCGATGAATTGTGCTGGGATCATGGTAATTATTGTAGTGCGCGTGCGCGCTACAATCTTGTCGCTACACGACAGGCAGGCGTACCTACATGACTGAACGTTGAAACTGGAAGTTCCACACTGTTTCGGTCCGTTTTTACTATCGGTTCTATCACTGTGTAGGCAGCTAATGTTGAGCCTGTCCATGATTTGCCATCGCTTTCTTGCACGCATTCTAAATTAGTCCAGACGAAGGACCTCGTTCATAAAATAGAAACAGCTTGTAACGTATGGGTAAAATATTTACTGATTGATGAAATGCCGACAGTCTTTATTTCAGAAAGAAACTTGAGTTGAATGTGCGCTTGCTTTCTCATTAATACAATAAGAATACATAACTTGAAATTAATTGCTAATTAGCATAATATTTGCTTAGAGTTGGGCAAATCGTTCGCGACAGGTTTTGCACATGACTTAAATTAGCATCATATTTCTCCTAATAATGAGCCATTGTTTCGATGCTCTGAAAAATCATTTTGATATATTAGACGTTTGCAAAGTAGGAATCCTCACACATTCCGTTTGGCCACAAAATCGGGCTCTACTTCCCAAAAAGGTGTAAAAATAGTAGTCCTACTTCGATCAGTAGCACACCGTGACGTTTGCGTGAGATTCGACATTTGTTATTGGGCGCCGAACGGATATCCAATGAGATATGCTGTGAATCCTCCCATATAGCTAAAATCCCGAACTGGTAGGCACAACACGGGAAGAAGAGATTAGTCTGCTTGACTGCTTTGTTTGTTTTGAGGTTTCCATACTGGTCTTGTTCTGGTCAGTCAAGTAAAGGTTCAAGCAGCATTTTACACTGCTTGACATGCATGGGTGATTTCAACAATAGTCTATGCCAAGGATGACAAAAGGTCCAGTTTACTCCAGCTAGATGGTAAGCATCAAGTCAGTACTCACTTGAATGCATATTGGGCTTACAGAGTTGAGACTCATTACCTTTAATTGATGCAAGAGGTAAGCTGTGGTCAGCTCCTTGCTAGCTTTGGGCTAAAAGAAGGTTCATGTCATGAGTCCAGAATTTTGGGTATTCTCCATCACGTCCGGAAGGGCGTTAATATCCTAGATTTCGAAAATTTTTCATTCATAAACGCACATGTATGTGGCTAGGGTTTTGCTATGCAGTTAGTTAGTTAGTTAGTTAGTTAGTTAGTTAGTTAGTTAGTTAGATGAGGTTTAACGGCCCAGTTTACAACCAATTGGTTCAAGTCGAGCCGCAACAACCGCTAGTTCTCAATTGAGTGGTGTTATAAATTATGTAGTGATGGAAGTACAAAACATCGAATCATCATTTGACACAGACAGTGCTTTTTAAACCTCATTGCTTTGGACATTACGGATAAAGATGAAACGCCAAACGGATTAGACTAAGGCTTTTGGATTTATGGTGGGTTGCATGGGCGTGGATCATTGGGGGTCGGGACGGGGTGTCGCGCCCCGTCATTTTTTTTTGGAAGGAGAACATCGCCAAAGAGTCCCCCACTTTTTCAAATATGATGAAAACTAAAACATGTGATTACGGATTGACAATACATATTAAAAGCTAATTTTTGCCCAAATATGGCACCATTTGCTATATAGACACCTCCCAATTTCATTTTTTCTTCAAAGGGGAGGTCCCCCCTCTCTCAGGACAGCGATTTGTGGATGGTAAAAAATCTAACAATTTACTGTTCACTCACTTCACGAAATGTAGTTCTGATTTACCCCTAGGACTGAGAAAAAATTCACTTAAGCAAGTAAAATGAAAAAAAAAAAACTTCCTAAAAATGTAAAAATTAAGTTCTTGGTGATATATTCAATTCAAATTTAGCCCCAAATGTAGTACCATTTTGCATCTAGTCCACCCAACGTGAGCGAAAATTTTCCAAAGGGGAGGGGGACACCCCTTCCCCTCAGACCCCTCCCCCATGAAAGCGACTTCGGAGATGGTTCAAAAGTCTCCCCCCACTTTTGGAGATGGATCCACGCCCTTGGTCACTTGGTGGGTTGCTCTGACCTGAAATGTGCCTTTCAGTGTAAGTGCACGCTGTACACGTGTCGTAAAGTGTCATGTTTTAGTTTACACGGAAAATATTGAACAGGGTAAAATTATTATAAAAACAACATTTTTAATAGACTTCTTAAGGCTCCAGATACCAGTAATTCGTTTATAACTACAACAGAAAGCTAGATAGGAAAAATATCATGTGTCACTATAGGGTACAGATAACACCGAAAGATAAACTTCCCAATTATTGATTAATATATTTCCTAATAAATCGATAAAATTTCAACAGTACCCGTTGACAACATCCAGAGTGCGCGAGTGAAGACCGCATAAAATTCTGACGTTCAGTATTAGGAAAAAAGTCATGCAAGTACTTTACTACTCATTTAAGAGGTAAAAAACAAGGGGCGTCTGGTAAGGTGAGGTGCGTGGCTATGCTTCGATGAGTATCCAGGGAAGCACCATTCTCCCTGCAGCCACGAAGGTATTACCTCTGCTTAAAATTAACGGACGTTGTAAAATAAAGATTAAATAAGTATTCTCATCACTTATAGGGTGCACTCTAAACAGGCAACAAAAATCGCAACATTGGACTAAAACGGTACAAATTTTGAATGGGGATGACTCACAGTCATGGGCGGCGATCCTGGGGGTGGGGATGGTGGGGATGTATCCCCATGACATTGGATGGGGGATACTGCACAATCCAAATTATGATTTCAAGGCCACCAAAACTCGGGAAATGGCAAACGAGGATTGTTGTTTCCCCAAATTTTCCCGAGAGGTCCCGGACCCACGCCTTTAATGCGTAGTACGTACGGATTTCTCTTCCTGACTAATGAACCATCTTCCTTCAAGAAGATACACCCCTACAATACACCAGCATGATATACGCTGGCTTGGTCTAGTTCTAACAGAACAAACAACCAGTTGAGGCTGTTAGTTCTGTTAGATGATTACCATCATGGCGAATGCGTCGTTCGCGTGACGTCACAATAGACCTGTCAATCAAAAACTAACACTAACAGCTGACAAAAACGCACCCTATGATTACCTTTATCAGGCAAATTAGCATTCAAATATTTCTACATAGCGCCCTCTATTTGTCATTAGCGGCTCGCTAAATTTTGAAATTTCGTCAATGCTGAAATTCTCGTCCGTGGTCATACGACCGGTGCCACTGCAGTGAAACTGAGAGTGAGAGTTGCTGCGAGTGAAGTAACACTTTGAACGGTGGTCATTCATCTTTTTCACAAGATGTCGTCATCTCAAAGAAATGAGGTAAGACATTAAGTCCCTTTGATTTCGCTGAGTTATACACGAGCAAGAAATAATTCACGCCGTTGCCATTTTAACGTAAGGAAGTTAACATTAGGCCCGGTAAAGATACAATAGGAAAGCGTTAGGCAAGCCAAACATAAGCACTCGAAGTCGAATCGCGACAAAAGACATTTCAAAGTCAAAATAAATGAATTACACTGCAGGCGGTCGGTACAACTTGACCTAACTTTAGACCCTGTGGAGTACCGACCCTGTTCAATAACTAACGCTACGGTTTTTGTCCCAGATCTTTTGCAGGTTGGCAGAATGGCATTTAGGCCTCAGCCTACTGTAGCCCTTGAATAGTGCTGTGTGTCATTCCTAGTATTAGCCTAGCCCCAGGCCTGAGGATTTCAGATTTCATGGTAACCATTTTTTAGGTTACGTGGTTTTTGATCCACGTAACCAGACATAGGCTAACCCATTTTTGTTGAATCTCAAAAACCCATTTTTGCATATTCCCAAAGATTGCACGGACACCCCCACTCCCCCTGCACCCCTCCCCTCTGAATTCCTGCCCACTCACCTCCTTATCCCTCAATCAGACTCCCACCCCCTACACATGATTCCACGCCAATCTGGGCTGTCACGCTTTTAAAACGGTTAAAAGAACAATTGACTGTTTGTAAGGCTAATTATTCAACCAAATGTTCAAACGGATTTCACTTTAAAAAACGACGGAAGTTAAGCATTTTTCTCCCCCATGTTTTGCTTTGACATCTTTCATTTTAATGGCGATGTTTATTTACTAATTCAATGACCAGATAAACCTTCAAAGGTAATCTGTCGGTGACCCTCATTCATAGCATGTAATTGCGCGATTGAATTGATTTTCTCCTATTCACAGTAAGCCTTCTAATTCCCCTTAACAAAATTCAGTGTTTATTCCTTTCGCAGCAGAAGCCTACTGTAGATCTGCTTGTACGCAATAGAATTCACACTTTTCAGAATATACCATTACCGTTGCCAAAGTAGCTCACAGAATGAACGTTAAAACAGAAATACCAGGAAGTGTATTTCAGGGTATGATCTTGGCCATTTCACTCCATCCTACCATGCTTTTATCTATGCATGAACAGAGTTTGTATGCTTACACGTGTTTAGAGGTACTCGCAGGGATCGAAAAATACTGTAATTTCCCGTACCTTGCCCAATGTCTTTGTGATGTTCATTAACTTTAGTACAGAGCAGGTGCGTAGCCTCGTGTATTACAGTAGGTTTTGCATGCAATTACGGTATGTATACAGATGTATACTCTAGAGGCAAAAACTTATTTAGAAGATGCAGATGCAAGTGCCCAAACAAAGCATCAGTCATTATGGTTATTACTGTAGTTTGCAAGGACCCAAAGCCTTTATAACCTGTTGTAACTCTGTTGACTCTTCAGAGTGACAAGGTAATGTGGGAGCCCATGCTCATTGTGCTGTACGTTAATTATTCACACACATACGTTTGTGTCAGGTACTGTAAGTGACTTAATTTACATAGTCCACCAGCTCTGCTTGACATGAATGTGGTAGTTGAGGTTGCATTCTTCAAAATTACATCAAAAAATAATAACTTTACTACAGGGAAACCTGTAGAATAGTCATTTTTTAAAAGATAGGGGTGGGCGTTTTTACCCCGAAACCTGGGTGAAAATGCCCGCCAAATTTGGTGTCAAAAACTGAGAAAAATTCCTTCTTATTGATTTCATAACCATGATGTTATATAAGCAAATAATAAAGGAGACATCTATTGCATAAAGCCAAACTTTTGTTTCTTAGAGTCTGCAAGGAGTATACAGGTACAGTACAGTAGATTAAAGTTAAGAAAAACCTCCAAACCAGGTATTTTTACCCCAGTTTACCCTAAAATGTTTTGGTTACTATCATCCTCAACTAGCACATTTTCCCAATACTGAAATAAGTACAGGGCTATTTGGTTTTCTCTGGCTAAATGATTTCTTGTTCTTGATGGTGGAGATAAATTTTTATCATTGTATCTTTCACAAGCAAAATTTACCGAAACATACAGAACCGCGCACACACTTGCCGCACATGCATGCAAGGTCAGTGCTACAGTAGGTGCTTGCCCTATGTACATGTAGCATATAAACTACACATAGGACATGGCACATACTGTACGTAATTATTACATTCTGTACATACTGTACAAACAGCTCACATAATGACTCATGTGCACAGTTTCAAGTGTGATAGTCAAGCTAAAGTTACGATTGGTTGATCGCAAATCTGCCGACGAATGTTTACAGCCTGCGAAGTGCAAAGCCACGTACATGCACGTAGAGTTTTTGAGATTCTGATCGATTTTTTGGTAGCATTTTTTAATTGAACTTCATTAAAGTACACACTTTTTTATGTCTTTATGACATCTATCTAGATGAAGTACTGAGTAACATTAGATCAACATGCCCACGTGCAGGTAAACAAGAGAGGGTTGCATGCACAGTCAAAAAGTTACATGCATTGGTACATGTGAACACGTATGCGTTATTTCGAAGACTGAGTATAGTTTACTTACACTACAGTACAAATGTACACATACAGTACACGCAAGTAAACGTATACAGTACAATATCCAGCAGTCCACATAATTTACACGTACATACAACACATGCAGGAGGTTAGCTATCACATACAACCCATTCTTACTCTCCGTGATTTCGGAAAAAAGGTCCTACAATATCGTCCTCTTGGTCTCGGAAATGAAAATAAATTAGCCTAGATACCCTTGTAAGTTAATCTTTAATTTTGAATGTTATTTTCCGCCCCAGTAATTTTAGGGGCAAAAAGTCAGTGGCAGAAAGTAATGGTACCCATTTTCCAGGTTACCATTAGTCTCCCAACCCGTTCGTTTCCTCCCTATGTCAATCTCCTCCCTCAAAAACATTAGTTTCCTCCCCAACTTACTGCAGAACTTCCTCCAGGAACAAATAATATGCCAGCAGCAAGTACTGTAAAGGTACCATCAGTCCTATTTTATACAGTATTCTACCACCTCTAGCCATCCGTTATTGAGAATCCTGCATTCTGATTGGTTAATCACTGACCTGTTAT
>WURT03024254.1:0-10528 GCA_009936505.3 Holothuria glaberrima | reverse complement strand
CATGTGTAGAACGTAAGGGTCACACCAGAGGATACCCTCGTCGGACCGGAGAACTTTAGGTGAATCGAGTGATAACTTGATTTCTCAACTTCTGAATTCACCTACATAATTTTAGTCTCGCTGGATATTTATTTCCGTGGGGTGTTTAAGTGCTAATCTGCTCATGCAAACATTGTGCTGAGTGGCATTTCTTTGATGCTAAATTGTGACACATGCCTTCTTTTGTAATGGCATGCACATCATGGACGTCCCATTCCTATTTGACTCGTCACAATGTCTTTCTCATAAAGGAACCGTACAATAAGCTTTCCGGTCTATTTGCAGTCGAGGATCAACAGAGTGACTTAAGGGTCAGTCCCCCACCCCCTGTCCCTTACTGAAGTATTTCTCATGAGAACATTTTATTTGCCATCGACATTGATCTATTTTCTTATGCAGATAACTCGGTCAGTAACTTGGCATTCATTGTGCCATCAGTTCTGGGAATTATCTTCGCCTTTGAAGACAAACTTGAGAAGAGATACATATTCTCTTTTCTTGCAACATTGAGTAAGTAAAGTTGTAAATATTTAAGGAAGCTATGTAAAAACATGGAATTTTTCTGTGTGTACGTCGACACCGAGTTCAAATGAATAAACTAAGGGATCATCCTAATTTTACAGTTTTCACAAGTTTCCAGAACCTATGTCGAGGGCGGTTTGGGGGGGGGGTCGGATTGTAATATATGGATGACCATGACTATTGACCAATCATCAATCTCTACATTTATTTAAAGTACCGTTGCACTCTAAGAGGGTGGAATGGAGGTTTGGAGTCAAGAGTGTTTTTGTACTTTTGTGAAAATGGTGAAAAGACTGAACGGAGGTAAAACTCTGATAATATTACTTGCATCGAGTTTCGAATATCATACCAATTGTATGTGTGCACTTTGTAAAACTCCATGAACTTGAACAATAGGCAGACGAATGCAATCATACGCCATAAACGAATGGTCAAAATAGTTGCAGCGCATTGTAACTGTAGAACTGAAGATGGGAATACTGATATTGGTGCAAAAGTATTGTAGGCTTACTATGAAGTAATAAGTGTAAAAAGGAGTGTCTAATGTGGTTTTTGGTAATTGGTTTTTCGGAGCAAATTTAGGCTCAATGAATTTTCCAGCAGGTCTTTTGTTAAAAGAAAGATTTATAAACGATTTGAAATTTGATTTTTTTTTCAGTGATCGGAATATCATCCACAGCTTTCCACCTAACGCTCAAGTTGGAAATGCAGGTAAATAAAGGCTATATTGTGAGTATATCCTTGAAACTGTTAAATATAGTTTTTACTTGAACTCTCACGGAGTTGAAAGGGCTTTTAGGTAATCGTGTCCCTTTGAGGTCGTAACTCTGTTTAGAATAAGCTTCGGGTTTTCCCTCGTAGATAAGAGATAGCCAACTGGACTGCTCTTATAAAGCATCGTAAGTAGACATCAACCTACATTATTGAAATATGATCACAGCTTCAATTTTCATTAAAGCGTTCAAAACTAAAATGTAGTTGATAGTGATTCCAAGAAGCGGGCCACATACTCTAAACTCAGGCCACAACTAACTTTATTGGAAACAGCCCAAGATTTACTAAGTATATACAAAATCATCCTCGGCAATTGCAATTACGCCGCACGTTTGAATTATGACACTGTAATAACCCCCAGACTACCAAAAAGATGGGGCTCTCGCGGGCGCGTTTCCACGGTGGTAGAGGGGGGGCTCATCTCCTTATGACACAAGTACGAAATGCGCCAACATTTTCTGCTTTTGGGAGGGGGCAAGCTCCCCAACTGACAGGGAGTGGTAATCCAAAGCCCCTACAACGGCGACATGTTGCCAAAAGGACGGCGCAACCAAAATTTTCGGAGCCTGCAGGACGTGTCCGAAAATTTTGTATTTGAAGAAAAGTTTGAAAATTTGGGGGATTTATTACAGACAATTCAAAGAATCGGGGATTTTATAGTAAAAGTAACTCTTTCGTGGAATATATTACAGTATTACTAGTACTGAGTAGCTACCTCCTTTCACGTCATGCGTAAACTTGGTAAACTTCTTGCCTTACAGGAATCGTATAGCCTACATAGTTCTTCTATGGGTGATCAATCTCAAATATACGGCCTACTAAGGCTTCTGAAGAGGTCTTTAACCAGTTTTAAAGGGTATAATTTTAGAATTTGAAAAAGTTAGTATGAAAGTAGTCTTGGTCAATACGTAGGTAAAATTTTTCACTTCTCACGATTTTACAAAATGAGGGGGCTTGTCAACTCGACTGTACATACTCGAGTTTTTCTTTCATTACGTAGTATGGAACAGAAATTTAAGACAAGTAGAGGGCGTCTTCACAGTAGTTCTCAGTGAACGTGGTAGTGTGTACAGCCAGTACTACGGTCTTGAACAAGACTAGCATGAAAGCGTCAGAAAATCCATTTTGAGGAGCAGGGCGAATGCTTGACTTAACAAACTGTTTTCCACTTTGGGCTGGGAAATTCTTATTCGTCTTCAACATCATTTTATCCTATGTAGTTTTCTTTTCTCCTTTCAGATGTGGGATGAACTATCAATGCTGTGGGGAGTATCTTTCTTTGTTTATTCGATGTGAGCATTTTTATACATCTTGCTAAATTGCTGACTTTTACAATTTGACGAGAAACCCAGTTAACTTTTTCATTGATTTGAGTTACGCTTTCAACTTTTGTGTAGGTTTAGCTCAAACCTTGCAAACCTGTCTTTTCGACGCGTCCTTGTTCTTATCAGTAGAGACGTAGTTAGCACGGATGATGAAGGCCTGCGTAATTGATATGAATTGTAATGAATGAATTGAACCCCACAACCCTTCACTGATTGCTTATACAACGGCTTTGCAGCTATTTGACAACAGTGCTAGTATGAAAAATGACAAGTCAAAACAGACTTATATAAGAAAATGCTAACGCAACCAGATGATCAGTATTTCGCGGAAACGGTATCAGAATTATGCAACTCAGCTGCTATGATAACTCGATGTATTGACTAATTGATCCATCTATCAGAACCGTTACAAGTTGAAACGATACAAAATTGGCCGTGTCAGAAAAAAAAATAAGGAACTAAAATTCCAAAAAAAAATTGTTAAATATTTAGCAAGTGAAAGATACATTCAAAATCTTAGAAATAAAATAGCATTTTTTACTGAATTATATCGCAAAATTATTTTAACTTAGAATACATAACGCATTAAGAGGGATATTTTCAATAATAGTCTCACACTAATGGTAAGCATCTCGTCTGGTAGCCTAGGACGTATTTATTTCCGAAGTACGCCACTACCAAGCTCCTTTAAGAACAGCTATCTACGCCTATATTGTCAATGACCTGTCTGTTACCTCTTTTCTTCTTTGTATACTTTTAGTTTCGAGTGTTATTCATCACCAAAGAGTACAAACTACACCCTGGCTTTCTGTCTGTTCGTATACAGTCTAACAATTTCGATTGCATATGTTATGCTGCAAGAACCAGTTTTCCATCAGGTAATCAAAGCCAATGACGTTTTGCTTTTTCACTTGTCATTAAAAACTTTTGCCAATACAGCCGGTAATAGAACCTTTTCCAACTAACAATAACACGGAATTGAGGAACAGTATTTTAGTACGGGTCGTTTTGCGCCACAGTAAAATGCCATTGGCAAAAAACGACGTGTACCAAAACTCTGCCCCACAATACATTATAACTGCTGTATGGAAAAAAAGCATGATATATGTTTCAAAAAAGCTTTTAGAATTTATGCAAATTCCACTTAAAACTCCACCAGAGCATTACTGACAAAACGTTCGGATTTTGTTTGTGGATAACAGCATTTAAGAAAAAGGGGTTATTGGGGGGGGGGTCTTCAGAGGTATGACTGAGTGACCATTTCAACTTTACTAACACCCCACGCATGCATGTTACACGGAGAACTGTGGTGAAAATGTGTTTTTAGGATGTGGCTTCCTGTAGTATTGACGTCAGAGATGCCAATGTTTATTACTTCAGCCCCAACCATGACTCTTTTCGTTCAGCCCTCTATCAAAATCTGTGTGTAAGGGACTTGATCATATTATATAAAATTTCCACGTTGCTACAACATTGCAACCAGGTTGACCATGATTTGATACTGGAGGTGTCTTACACTACACTAACCTGCTAACTCAATGATGCTAGAGGCATTGTTCAATCCCCCCCCCCCCCGTGTTTCAAGAGGCTCACTCTGGGCATTTCTTCGTAGTGGGGACTGCAGGTCACCCGACCGGGAGTCATATCTGAATATTTCCAAAGGATGAGGGGACTTGAAGGCACTTTTGTCACACTAGAGTCATGTATGTGTTCACCCTTCATCTTCACCCTCTACCCCGTCTTGGGTTAGCACTTGATTAAACTATGACATCTTCAAAACAACCTGATTTGAAACCGTTACAAACCCATCGTGCATTTAGAAGAACGAAGAACGTTGTTATCACTTATACAACTATAATACAAGAATATGTGCGTCACCGCTCTCGGGGATCCGAGAGGGTGGCTTGGACTTTGAAGGGTTGATGTCACACTTCACTTGATCATCGTAAAATAAAAAGAAGCATATTTAAAAAAAGTACACGAGCAAATTCCCTAGTTTTGGACTACCCCACCGTGTTTTTTTATTACACGCCCTCATAAAGAACCTTTACAGTCACCCCTCCATATGTAACTTGTTGGCTGCCGTCCCACTGTATTCTCCTAGTTTTCGCTATTATGGTTCGAAAGGGAACCAGGCGTTTAAAAATATTTAGCACAGCTCACCTAAACATGATGTTTTGACATTCTTCCACATGATTCAGTATAAGAGACACCATTATCACAAAACAAGGCACAAGGCACGGAAAATCCATATAAAGGTTTTCCAAAACCTGCTAAGATCTAGGGACTGGCATTCTCCCCCCCCCCCCCACAACACCTAAGTAACTTACTCTGATTCTTCTTTACAGGTTGCGTTTTCTCTGTTAACTTTTGCCATCATCTTGAGGGCGATTCTCTGTTCCAGGTAAAATATTAGCTTGAACTTCTACATTACCATTGTCCAGATGTAAAAGTGTGAGGCAGATCTGAGGTATGTTTGCTGTCGCCATTCGTAGACTATGCATGGTGCAGATGGAATGTCAATCAAGGGTGCAGATCGGCTGTTAATAACTAGGGGCTCAGTAGGGGTAAGGAGAAGGGGAGGATGAATCAAAGGAGGTAGCCCTTCAAACTCCATGGCACGGGGTTAAGAGGCTTGCCTTAGGGAATGAGTGCAAGTGGAACACTCTATACACGGTGTTATTGAATTAAAATGGATGTATGTTAAAAGTGTGTTTGTGCATTTGTTATTCAGCTACTATAATTTTAACTATCAAAAAGGACCGATTACAACTATAAAAATTTTCTAACTAAATTAGTCTCAACTTGACTTTTCTTTCCCACAGTGGTTCAGCTGAGTCTAAATTTCTTATATGGTATTCTATCGCGCTGTACTTAACAGCATTTATACTGTGGCTGATCGATAACAACTTTTGTGACTCTTTACGGTAAGTTTAGTTAAATATTTCTGATGTGAGAATAAATAAGTCAAATTCAGTCTTATTTATTCGTATTACTATCATTTTATCAAAAGATGTGACAATGATGTTTCATATGACTGGTTTAACTTGTTTTAACCAATTAATTTCATGAGCGAAAGCCTAATCTTGTTCTGTGTGAGAATGTAAAGTTTGAAACCATACGAAAAGTTCTTGTACAGTTATGCACCTTTTCTTAGCCAAGGGTTGCTTGTTGGTGAGGCTAACTAAATGACAGTTAAACGTTCAATGAAGAACGCGTATTTTTGAGAAACTAACTCAAATAGGTTTTTCAAATTTTTCAGTGACGACAAAAGGCGCAGTCGAAGTCTACGAGCAGCTCATAGTTTGAAGTCTCCTCAGGCTCTTTTTAGTTGGCGCGTGATAATGGAACGCGTTTTTCGGCAGCGGAATACGGTGAAAATTTGGGTGGGGTATTAATTTAAAAGCGTTTTTCTCTGCTGTATTCTATAACTTGAGCAAAATGGCCCCCGTGTTGTGCCTGTGTTGTCCATGCCTACTAAAGCACCCTGCATCCAAATTTCAAAAGGATGTAATTCATGCAGTCAAGAGCATCTACACAAGCAAAGGAAAGAAGGGCCCAGAAATGTTAAGGGCAGACCCTCTATATTCATCTTTTGACAAGACTGTCGCAGGTATTGCTTAGTTTTGGGGCATCCATATGACTTCTATCTTGGGATCGTAAATAAATGAGTTTCTCTTACAAGTTTCAAGAGCAATGTCATCTGCGCTGAGTATTTTCCTAAACGCATCTCCACAATGATCCCCATACGTGATCAAGGTACGTTCACACGTGCAGTAATGTCGAAACTATGAAAATGTGAAGGTGAGCTAGGTCACGTGGACTCCAAAGCGAGGGCGGCTTAATTTTTTTCCCACGAGGTTATGGGCAAATCTGAATTTTCAGAATTTTGAAAATTGTTTCAAAATAGTGGTTAGGGTTACCTTTTAGGTTACGAATACGTGCTAAGGTATGTTTAGCATGTTCGTTCATAACCTGGCGTCAGAATTACCAAAAAATGTATTGAAACTGGCATTTTAGCAGTATAGGGCGTGGCCAATTTCCAAGAAGTTGCTTGGTCCATTGTTATGATTGCCCATAACCTCGTGGGAAAAAATGAGCTCGCGGGCGGAATGCCGATCCAATTCTTCACCGAGAGTTCAATTTTCTGTGTGTGGTGGTTTCGCAATCCGCATACGGCACATAGCACGTGCAAATGAACGGTTTCTTGAAAATAAATAAGACAAAAAATTAACTTTTCTGCATGATTTTGCATACCGTGTACGGCATGCCAACTAAATGTTATTTTTGCACCATACAGGTGATAGTGTTCTTGAACTTGAATATCCAACATTTCATAAAAAGCTTACCCTCTCTGCATTCCAGTTGAGCCAAATTTAACGCTAGACATGTATACATAAATAATCATTTTGATAACCCATAAGGGGGTATCTGTTTCGCGATCCTCACTCTATTTCCCTCAAACTTATTCCACTTAATTTCATTGAACATTTCCTCAGGTTGTTACGAGAGAAGATCCCCTTCCCTCTGTCGCCTCTCTTTCAGTTCCATGCCTGGTGGCATATACTGATAGCGATCGCTAATCAGGGACAGATTTATTACAGGTGAGAGGGAGTAGAAGGTGGGTAGGTGAGAGGGAGTAGAAGGTGGGTGGGGAGTATTTTATGAGAGTATTGTGATTACCTTTCATAATTACAACTGTGATTCCCTATTTTAGTAGCACGCCATCATTTCAACATTTAAGGATATCAATGCGTCCATTTGTTCTCCTTTACAAATAACACCAAGAGGAGGCATTGGGGCAACTTTTGCCACTTTTGCGGTATGTTTCCGAATAGGATGGGGCCTTTTGTCAATTGATATGAAAGAAGACTAGCTAAAATATCACTGGTGTCAAAATGGAGTCAATTGAAGCAAATTTGGGGAAATTATGGGCTTAGATGATGGCGGTCGTATATCAGGATTTGGATGAATAAAAAGGCCTGGGTAAAGGTATGGAAGCTTCAAGTTGAGCTTCGCTTGCTAAAAAATCTTTACCGTCATGGTATAGTAAATTGAAATTGCCATAAACAGCCAAGTTGTCGCTTTCTTGTTAGGAGTAGCTTGTACCTGGCCCAAACTTTTGCAGGGTTATAGAGGCCACTTTACTTTTTCAAACTTGTGTGTAAGTCAATACAGGGTTAATTGGGGATGTGCTACATCATGATGTCTCCCCTTTTTTCTCCAGTACAGTTTAGATATATAAGAAACGTTTATTGCAATACTTTTGCTTAAAAATCCTTGTGGGTCCGATCACAATGTTATCAGTGCGCTGGCCAGTCGTGGTACTGATGGTGCGTTCCATTGAACCGGTGATCACGGTGTGCACGGGCGATATTTTTTTTTTTTGAGCGCATATAAGCAGACACAATTTTGAACTAACTGTTTTGCAGAAGAAAAAAATGCGGTGTGCACCGACCCAATGGAAAGTGGCATGAGACCACGTGGCAGTGACTCTCCTTAACTCGGTTTAGTTGAACTCAAAGATTTTACTCCTTCAATTATTAATTCGGAATAAAAATGTTGGCTATTTTCAGCGTCAAAGGCCTTTAAATTACAACTTCACTTCCCACTATAAACCGATTAAACATTTTAACATCTACAGAGGTTTGTTACAACCTGACAACCGATAATGTAAAAATTAACCGATAATGTAAAAACGACCGATAATGTAAAAAAAATTACCGATAATGTAAAACAAATTTACCGATAATGTAAAAAAATCTTTGAACCGATAATGTAAAAAAAAATTACCGATAATGTAAAAATTCTCGTTTACCGATAATGTAAAAACTGTTCTAACGAAGATTTCATATGGTCCCACGTACATGTGTGCGTGTATATGTGTGCATGTAGGTAGGTAGGCATGTATGTAGGTAGGTAACAAACTTTTTACCTCACCAAAAGGAACGTACCTACGATAAAAAATCATAAAAAGGACTTCAAGTATTTTATAACATGAAGGTAGGTTATAGTGATGGCACAGCTAATTTGCATGTGGTCCGTTAGAAGGCGCCCTCTAAAAACCAGATATCTCGAAAACTAAAGGTTTGTGAGTTACAATTTTAAATCAGCATGTCCGAAACCTAGGAGTGTTGTTGTGTAGTTATCGTTATTCTAAAGCTAGAGGAAGGTTACCCCCCTCACCCATTTCCCGCCCCAAGGGAAGAAGGGGCTGAAATCGAAACCTAACATCTGGTAAAAGTTGCGTCCTTAGAGGTAATCGACCACGCTGATCACAGATCCGAAGTCAGCTTTCCCGTATCTTGATCGTAGTGGGATATACCGGCCGACAAAAGGGTCCATTTTTAGTTCCATTGTCCCTAAGTTAGCGCAGATTTTGGGCTTTTCAAAAGCTTTTCGTTTCAATACTAGATGGGTATGGTATATATATTATATATGTATAAGTATACATGTATTTAATATATATATATATATATATTTATTAACTATGGCTATATATATATATATATATTTGCATAATTTTCACCTTGGGGGAAATATCGTGTGAAAAAACCTACATTAGGGGGAAATTGTAAATAGCGGGAAAATATCGTTTCCCCTTAACGTTTACACACACTTTTTATATGGGAATACGTAAACGCATGGTACTGTCCTTTCAACCACACAATCTATATACAATTATTTCAATGTAGACTAATTTACGGACACGTATATTTTAACACGTACGGATGGTGGGCCATTGAAATAACGTTAATTATATCTCAAAGACTTTAGGGGGAAATATGTGCTTATGTATTTTATTGTTTGAATTTCCCCTTAACAAAACCGCGGTATCGTGATTTACCCTAACATGTCAGATTAGTGTGTCACTTGCCACGGTCACTAGTTACAGATCGCCTTCTTGTTGGAGCATGATGCCAATAACGGAACTGTTTAACAAGCGCACCACACTAGCATGTCTCCTCAGGGCGTATTCAAAGCTGAAAAACGCATTTTTTCCATATATGTTAAGTTATCACGAGTTTGTTTGGCCCTTTTTTTAACTGGCTCTTTTTAAACGCCGCTCAAGACCCAACTAGAGCAGCCCCTCCAAAAACGCCGTCAACATAATATACAGGACACTTGGGCCTATCAACCTATCGAGTTTGAAGGGGTTGACCCATTACTTCAACAAACGGGGCTCAATCAAAAACCACGAAACGTTCGCATATATAGTGACATTTATTTTTGCGCGAATTTCGACTAGTCTCTTTCAAAGACCCATTACAGCCAACCTAGATGAACCATTCAAAAACGCCTTCAGCTTGTTGTAAGCAATACATGGGCCTATCACCACTGAGGGTACTTAGGGTGCGCCCCCTTCTAATTGATACAGGGTGCTTTTTAAAGCTGAAAAACGCATGTTTGCCATATAATGCTAATATTAATATACCCGACCATTCCGCACGTTATCGACCTACTCTCACAAATCGCCCGTCCAAACCCAACCAGGGCAGACCCCTCAAAACATACGTCGTCCTTATGCTATACAGGACACATGGGCCTGTCACCTTTTGAGTTTGAAATGATTGGCTAAGGGACCTTCCCTGGGGGCAAAGTAAAACACGAAAAATTAGTGTTAGCATATTAGGGAAAAAACGCGTTTTTTCAACTTAACGCGTATAGCGTAGGGGCTAGTAGGAAGGGGAACAGGCTTGGTACTCACAGGAACGGTAGGCTCACGTGTTTTGCATGACATTTTGACGGGCTAATCCCCTGCCCACTATCATCTCGGAGATAAGGATCTTCTCCGGAGGTAAGGCGCAACTCGCCCTCCAAATTAGTGAAAGCATATATAAAAGAGTAAACTTTCACCTACATAACGA
>WURT03024243.1:0-15643 GCA_009936505.3 Holothuria glaberrima | reverse complement strand
TACCTAGGTCATGATGTGATAGTGTCCTGTCATAAGTATCCCAGTATAGGTTGTTAGAGTGTCCTCCTCCCTTTAAGGTATCTAGGTCATGATGTAATAGTGTCCTGTCATAAGTATCCCAGTATAGGATGTTAGAGTGTCCTCTTCAAAGTTGCATGATTCATGTTTTAATAGTGTCCTATCACAAGTAGCTGATACTAGTGTTATATGGATATTAGAAGTAGTCAATGTTTATACAGATGTTTCAGTTCACATTATTGGCCAATACTGATCCAATATTGATAGTTGGGAAATAAGCATTCGGCATACTTGCCATAGGGTACCACACTTGAATGTCATTTTATTTTGAAGGGGTAAAATATATGGACTTGAAAGTAATTCAAGGTTCATATATGTAAATGGGAGGTAAGGATAAATAGCAGGTAAGGAGGGGTGAGGTAGATTACCATTTTCATGACATACTAAACGATAATTTTACTGATACCGATGCACGCCAAAAATGGGAAATATCGGTGGATACCAAAGGTGAATACTGATAATTGGTCCAACATTACTAGTTAATACCCAGTTCATGATGCAATAGGTCCTGTCCTAAGAACCTCACGACATGATGCTGTAGCATCCTCCTATGAGTTACCAAGTTCATGATGTAAGTGTCCTGTCCTAAGTAGCCCATAGCACGATGCTACAGTGTCCTGTCCTAAGTAGCCCATGGCATGATGCTATAGTGTCCTGTAATAGTGTCCTGTCCTAAGTAGCCCATGGCATGATGCTGTAGTGACCTGTAATAGTGTTTGTCCTAAGTAGCCCATGGCATGATGCTATAGTGTCCTCCTTTGCATTGCCTAGTTTATGCTGTGGTAGTGTCCTGTCATAAATAGTTACCCAGCTCATGATATACCCAGTTTAAGCTGTGGTAGTGTCCTGTCATAAACAGCTACCCAGCTCATGATATACCCAGTTTAAGCTGTGGTAGTGTCCTGTCATAAACAGCTACCCAGCTCATGATATACCCAGTTTAAGCTGTGGTAGTTTCCTGTCATAAACAGTTACCCAGCTCATGATATATCCAGTTCATGCTGTGGTAATATCCTGCCATAAGTAGTTACCCAGCCCATGATATAATAGTATTCTGCCAGAAGTCACCCAGTTCATGATGCCGTATAGTGTTCTACATTGAGCCGTTCAAGTATTATTTTGGCACTCTCTCTTCAGTTGATGTCTGGGATGGATCTGATGATGAGCCAGTTATTTATCATGGTCACACTTTAACATCAAAGATACTCTTAAAAGATGCCTTGGAAGCCATATGCGATTATGCATTTACAACTTCAGAGTAAGTTTTACCCCATTCTACCCTAACAGTATGCTTGCCATTGTTGTAGGGAATATTCTGAAATTATGAGTTGACTTTGATAGGAGTGTGTTACATCATAATTATGATAAAGCCCCATAATACAAAGAATACTGAAAGTTTGCTAAATAACAGTGCTCTTGCATGGAAAAATGATGAAAATGTCTTGAAATTATAAATTTTGCATTCTAGCCTAGGAAAATCATGTTTTTCCAAAGACCATGTTGCCTCTTTTAAATGCATGTGCAGTGTGTATTTTTACTCTATGTTTACTCCCAACACTTTGAGATGAAAAATGAATGATTTTGATTATTTATGAACCATTTCCAGCTATCTGTTTTGGGATTATCTTGTTTAGTGTTTCTCATTGTGTTGTTTTACTGTTTTGTAAGTGTAAGGGGAAATAAGTCTCTGGCCTGACTTTTCTGTGTTATCCCTACCCCTTGTGTTCTGTTTGTGTGTTATCATGGAGTGAATGGAATGAAACCAAATCAAATAAAAAAAAACCTCTGTTGCCTCTGTATGCTTAGGTGGTTTACGTTAACCTTGCTTGGTATTAATAACCATCTACTCCTCAAGAGCTGTGGCTCCATTGAAAAGAAAAAACAAAAGGTTTTGAGAACAGCACCTGTTCAGAGTTACTATCATATTTGAATTTTCCACCTTTCATAAGGGTAAAAATTGATCCGTACTTTCTGATAGAAAGAAAATGAGTCATGGAGTATAAAAGTGTGATATGAAAAAGTCTGGGCCCTGTTTCATAAAGAGTTATTATTATTGATCATTAAATCATAAAGATCGATTTTAATCCTTTATGAAATAGGGCCTAGATGACAAAATCTATTGTAATTTACTGTTTGAAATCACTATTGATCAATCAGAAATCTGATTAAATCAAGACAGCTAGCCCCCATGCTTAAAGGGAGATGGCAGTCACTCCAAGTTTATTTTCAAAAGATTTCCTCTTTCTTGCTTACAAGTATCTTTCATTATGTTTCTGTATACAAACATTGAATATTGAAGGTAAACCAAGGAGTTTTTCTGCATGAATTTAACAAATGAGTAACAAACATATTGTCACATGATAGAGAAGAGCCATTCCTGAACAAGGATGATGGGGAACACTCATTCCAATAGAGGGGGGAGGGTGGGGGGACTGCATTTCCCTTTTAAAAGCACACTCATCATATTCTTAGATTTGGGGCAACAGAAATTTACAAATGCTGTCTGCACTTTGGTTGAGATGTAAACCACTCCAAATGGTCAGTCATTTCATGCGCATGATCAGATGCAGTAGTGTGCAGTAGTGTTCTCTTCAGAAGATGGCCATGAACAATTTTACTGCAGACCCTTTGTTCTTGAGGTGCTGAAACAGTAACTTTTTTTTTTTTAAAAAAAAGGAGGGTCTGGAAGTTAAACTTTGTTGAAAGAATTTTAACTGTCTGGGATAAGACTGGTATCCCTTAGATCTGGGGTGGGGAACCTTTTTCCTCAGACGGGCTGTTTTGATAGTCATAATGCACTCTCGGGCCGCAGACAGTAAGGACGCTACAAGCTTTCCTTGTAGGATGCAGACCAAGGGGCCCCAGACAGGCTATGGGTGGGGTCTAGGAGAAATTTGTGGGCAATAAAATGTTCATCCACAATCATGAAATGATATTGAATGTGCAAGGCCACACAGATCAGAAGTATCACACTATGTAATGGCTTTGTGTTTTTATTCATGTATGGAGAAATAATGAAAACACATGAAAAGTGTGCTCAAAGGGCCACGAAAACACTCATATTTGAAACCAACTTCCTTTTTGTCTTCACTTTACTTTGCAACTTTATCCACTTAATGTTAATACCTTTGGAGGAACAGTTCTAACCCCCCCTCTACAGCAATAAATGTAGTGCCCACTGTGTATCGTCCTGTAATAGATAGACCTATACACCTGATAGTGAAATTCTGTTCATTGTTTTGTAGCCCCCCACATAAAGCTTCCACTACCATCATAAGTACAAAGATTCTACACCTGGGTTTTTGTCTTATGAAATGGTTGGCATGTTACCTTGTGCATAGGTTTTTATTGGTATACCAGTAGTGTTTCGTAGTTCTACTTGGAATACCCGGAAAGTGGTGTAAGCAGGATACACACATGGTAGGCACCCAGCTAAAACTATCAATTACTTTTATAGTGATTCTGAATTTATATTTATGAGTTGTTTTGCAGGCTGGATAATATTGTTTCGCTGGCGGCATATGGCTCGCTGGCTGGAGGTTCCCCACCCCTGCCTTAGATTAAAGAATAAGTTGAAATGATTGCTATGATATTCATTGTTAAAGGGCAATTCTTGTCATCCCAGGCAGTTTCAATTCTCCCAACTAAGTTACTTCTAGCCACTCCTATAACTGTATAAAGCACCGCCATTGGCATACACAAACCATTGTTATTGCTTAACGCCATGTTGTGGTGAGCATGCAAAGCTATTATGTGTATTCCAAACACTCTCTGCATTGGAATGTGAGCTACACTACATCTTTTGAATTTTCAACATTGGTGTTAATCACAGAGCAGTCACCAACAGAATTTTGATACCCCCCTCCCATTTAAAATATAGTTTGGGGTGATGAATGTATGTTTTCAACAGTACAGCTTTATTTCAAAAACATTTCTGGGAATAGATATATGCACACATTATTCATTTTAGAACCATAATAATACTTAAATTTTGTACATCAATAATGTTATTGTTCTTTTTAATTTCAGCTATCCCCTTATTCTCTCTTTTGAAAATCACTGCAGTATTGAACAGCAAAGGAAGATGGCAGGGATTATCGAATCTACTGTTGGAGGTACTAGGTTACACTGATTGTGTAATATATGGTTAAAGATGGTTTGTGGTCTCAGGGGAATCCAATAATATTTTACACATTTCACACCTTCCATCACATGCCACACTTATTATAATTAGTGTTATGAAGCAACTGTCAAGACACTCCAGAAAAGGGATAGCTGTATTATCACACAAAAATCCATGATGTGAAATCATTGAATTCTGCCGTAATGACATACCATCCTTAAAGGGAAAATGCAGTCACCCCAATCAGAGTTAGTATGCCCTGTCACTCTAGTTCATGAATGGCCTATTTTGATCACGTGACAATATTTTTGATAGTGAATTGTGAAATTCAAGGAGAATTTCTCCTAGCTTTACCTATTGTTTGCAATAGTTATGTTGAAAACATCTTCAGAGGTGCTTGTATTGCAATATAGAGAAAATTTGCAAGAGTTTGCTGATTTTTCAAAGCAAATTTTGGGGTGACTGCCTATTGCCTTGAATGACACATCAATCTCTGTTGAGATGTTGGTCTTTTGAGGATATTATGTGTATAGTCTGAGCCAAATCCAGATTGGTTGTTTTTACTCTGATGATATTCTTTTACTATAAAATTGTTAAATTTAAACAGAATCATCACCTTGTGGAAAGCGTGCGAGAAAAGGATAATGACACATCACATTTCTTTGAAAAATATTCTGATATGACTCCTATTCAACATATGGATAATGTTTAAATTCTAAAATTAAGCATGATATATTTCATTAGAAATGTCTTTTTTGGCATGTTTTGCAGGCACCCATGGCAGATATTTTTTCTTATTTTTGCTAGAACCAGCTCCCACCTCACCTCTCCCTATGACCAAATCTTTGTTATTTCACTAACCAGCCCCCACCTCACCTCTCCCTATGACCAAATCTTTGTTATTTCACTCATGGTACCGAAGAAGTACTACACTGACACTTATGTACAGAAGAATTATGATGTTCCCATAGATAGTGTTGTGGTATTTGTATGTCTTCCATGGAACCATGAATATTCAATATTTATTCCAAAATGAAAAATTAATCTTTTAGCTACAATATCCATTTACTTTTGCAGATTTCCTGTACAGGTTAACAAGACCAGAAGATATTCACAACTTGCCCTCTCCAGAGGAACTCAAACACAAAATTCTAGTGAAGGTAAAATTAAAGTTTAGATATGAATTGAGAGCCTTGTGCGAAGATGGCAATCATGGGGTGGTGGAAGGGGGGGGGAGGGGGAAGCTGGAATTGATCCCCTGGAAATGGTCTTCCTTAACATTTGTTGGGTTTGTAGAGCTGTGTATCCTTCCCAGTATTTAATAAGTGCACATTTAATGTGAACTGTAGTATTTAGGTGAACCAGATGACTTTGTCATCATCAGTAACCAGTTTATTAGTTTTATTTTTAAGTATTATAGAAAGAACTAGTGACTACATTCAGATTTCTAGGACACAATGTTATAATGGTTATCACAATAATACACACCTGTAAATCACTGTTCCCTGATCTTGATAATGGAACAGTGGTGCTTCCACTTTGTTCCTTTGTAAGCACTTATGGCATTCATGCATATCTCCCTAGGGAGATGGATGGCAAATACATTGTATATGATAAGCTCACTCAAAAAAGAAAGCCACTTTCACTTTGTGTTTTAGTGAGTTCACAACAGTTATCTTTAAAGCATGTTGGCATTCAACTTTTACTTTTTCAACAGGAACTTTCTATATCCTTTCTTCAGTGGTGGCAACTTGAAACTTTCAGTTTCTGTCTGTACATCTATGGTTTTCCCAGATAACACAACACCTATTAAACTAAGAAAAAAAATTTGCATTCAGGGTACTTCTGTATTGGTTACTGTGTATATGCGCATGGGTCTGTATGAATATGAAAAGGCATATACTTTACATATATAGACAGGCAAATACATGGGAGTACTATAGGCTCTCTGATTTCACCTCAGACAGTAAAATTCTTAAAATTTACTCTAGGCCCCTCCTCCAAGTCAAATAGTACCCCCTTTCTTGCACACCGTCAAGAAAAATCAAGACAAAGGCACGTACCTAGCCTGCGCTAAGTTAAATTTGCTCAAGAGCATAATATAATATTGACAACCAGGGACTGTGTGTGAGCAGTTAATTGGGAACGTAACCAACTGTACAAGTCATTGACCAAACAGAGGGAAGCTATGTTGTGTAAATGAATATCTGTCAAAGTGCAGTCTTCAACTGCTTTTAGAACTCTCGGGCTATTCCTAAATATGCATGTGCAGAAATTGGCTAGCAACTCCCTGATTTAGAGGGATGCCATATCCCTTTGAATGAAAATTCATTAGTAAGCTTCTCCCACTGTTTTCAAAGATCGCAGGCTAAGACCATTGATATTTTGAATTATGAAAGCTTCTGTAATAGCGTGCTGGTCTCCAGAGACCAACTGCATGGTCAAGTGGGTAGAGCATCCGAACTTGCAGCCAGAAGGTCGGGGGTTGTACTCCTGGCTGGGTCATACCAAAGATTTTAAAAATGGAACCTACTGCCATTGTGCTTGGTGCTCAGCATAAGCAATGGAGTAGGGAAAACAAGCCAGTGAGGCGCAACCGGAAAAAAGGCTGTGGCCGGCCCAACTTAAACCAATTGGTTAGAAACTGAGCTGTAAAACCTTATCTAACTGTAACACTCCAGAGTTGAAGCTAGATCAATTTTAGTGGTGGGCTCCAATTGATGAATCCAACCAGAATGTACCTAGTAAAAACATGTAATTGTTGAAAAAGAGTGGGGTACATTCTTGTTTTTTGTCCCTGTATTGATGTACTATGTCAACAAAAGTGGGAAAAAAACACAAAAAGGTTGATTTTTCTTCCATTTTCCTCCTAATTAACTGCTAATTTACTACAGTTGGAAGTGAAGTTAGTCCTGGGTGCTAAAGTACATTCCTAGGCAGCACCACCCATCACTGCCCACTGTAGCTGCATCATGCAGGGAATTTAATCAAAGGGAATTTAATTTACAGTCCTAATATTTGCATAGTGAGTTCTTCAACTCAATTTTGCAACTTCCTTTTCATGAATTGTGCACATCCTTTCAGTAGCATGATCTTCATTTAACCCTCCTCCGTTTGTCACCCCTTGTCCTTTCCTTCCTCACCCAGAATTATAGGAACTTAACTTGTCAGGTAGTAGTTTTTAGCAGAGGAATTCTCTTGGGTCTGTCGTGTGTTACCTAAAGTTTGCACAAATACCTCTCAGTACTATACTCATGAGATTTACATGCGACAAGTAGTTAGATACAGGTATCATGGGGTTCAGTTATGTTAAAGGGAAATACTGTTTTTAAAATGCACGAAGATGGCATTCAAAGAAAATAGCTGTACTCATTATGAAACCATTGCGTTTCATCAAAAAGCTCATGCAATAACTGCATCTCCCCAAATTATTATGCATTTTAAGAGTTACAGATGTTGCATCATTTGAAAGTTTGGGCCTTCAAATTCTTGAGCATCAACTAACTGAATTTCTTTCTGTTAAAATCCTATTTCTTTAATATAAAGCTACCATGTACTGCCTTACTTTGAATTAGCTATCGTATTGTAACTATGTTTTCCAAAGTTTTCTGTACCACAGATGCAGTACTTCTCTTTAAATCAAACCTCTTCCAGTGAAAAAATTCACAAGACAACTTAATGTTGCAAAACCGTTTGGCATGCAGTTTTTACTTTCTAGGTCTGTCTTAATTAAAAGGAATAAAAAGTTACTATAAAGTAATTCTGAAACATAAATCTTACAAGTATATTTGATGATGTGTTCAAACATAAATAACAGTACTGAATGTTATTAAAGGAAACCAAGAAGTTATTCTGAATGCCTTAACAAATTCAGAGAGAAAAATATGTTGTCACATGATTAAAAATAGCCATTCACGAGAAATAGGATACCAGGGTACAGAGGTTTATTACAGTGTCACTGAGTTGCACTTCTTTCTGTTTGCTGGACATTTTAACAGCCAGACGTTCATTCTATAACAATTGTATCTAGGGTCCTGTTGTGTGCATGTATCAGTAACAGGCACACCTTCTGTGCATGAGCTTTGAGAGCCAGTGTGCCAAATTTAAAACCTCTAAATCAAATTGGGTGACATCAGTTTTTTGAAGGCATACTAAGTTTTGTTCAATAATAGTGTTGAATGGAAGCAAGACAGGAAAGCAGTTTAAGATAACCTGCATGGTGCTAATTTAGAGGTAAATCCAGATATTCTGGTCCTCTGTCCCTTATTTATCAGTTAGAATTTCGATCATGAATGACCTTTGACACTTAAAACATATCTTTAGTCAGTAATTTTTGAGATATTCAAACAATTTGGGATGGAAAGGTTTGCCAATAAAAGGTGTCAGGAGAATGGCGTACATTCAAATTATATTGTGGATATTCCATCATAGGTTAAGATTTAAGAGCCACTGACCTGATACCAGTATAACTCAGGCCTCAAAGGGCAATTAATCGACCCCAAATGTGGGCAAAGCCAGTGTAGGGTTTATGAATTCCAACTTCACGTCGGGTGGCTAACCAACTCAACAATTTAGATCACTTTTGATTTGATTTGAAAAGCCAGTTCAGATTGAAAAACCATAGATTGCTCTTGAATGAAAAATCAAACCCTGAACCTGCCAGTTGCTAAGCCTCACCTCTTCAGATACCACTGTCTTTATTCTCTCAACCACAGCTCCATATAAGTTACATATCATTTAATGCAGAGATGTGGCCAGGTTCTAGAAAACTAAAAGGGAGCAAGCACTTAAAACAGATGTTATGACACATTATTTGACTCAAGTTTACCAAAGTTTCAGTGATATAGTGCTCACTGCCCCTGCTCCCCCCCATCTTCCTAATGACCATTCCAAGCTGTACCACTGATTTTGTGCGAAAGACTCCCATTCCTAGGTAATTTACTTTAATAATTTATATATTGGGTCTTGTATTTGCAGGGTAAGAAACTACCACCATTTGCAAGTGCATCACAGGGAGGAGATGTTAGTGATGAGGATGAAGCGGCAGACATGGAGGATGTTGATGATGAACAAGTCAAAAAAGAATTACAGGAGAGCAAAGAAAAAACCGTGAGTAGACAGACTTTACAGTCTCATCACCCCAGCTGTCGAAGGAGTCATCCATTCTGTTTATGCATTTTATGAGTGTAAAGCATAACTATGTTGGAAGGAGGGCATTAATTACCCATGTGCATTTTTGAAATGATAAATAGTGTCGATGATTACTTACCAGTAACAACATTTTTCAAAGTGTCACCTGGGACAGAGCAGTTTGCACACTAGTTAAAATGTGAAAAAAAAATGGATGACCCCTAAAAGGATAAGTGTGGCTGTTCCATTGGATGTGTCATGTAGAGGGTTCAGCATGTTTCTGTGAAAGTCATTTTAAGTACTCTGGAAAGTTACAAAACTCAGCATGGAATGGAACAGTATGGTACTCAAAAGAAGTATACCTAAAATGTCTCTGAATTTAGTGATTAAATGGCTAGAAACATAGCCAAGATTTTCTTTAAGGTTGTTTGTGTTCATGCTGGGGAGGGAGGGAGGGAGGCAGGCAGGCAGGCAGGGTGGGGTGGAGTGGGGTGGGGTTTTTGCAGGAGGTGGCAAAAGCAAGAAGTATCATCCTACCATCCCCATGGTATTTAGGGACTCACGGTGGGGTTGATTGTGGGGCTCAGGTAAAATGTTTCATTAAACATTTAGGTCTGATGGAATAATCACACAAGCACTTAACAGTAATTTACAAAATACTGGTTTTGGAATGCAAAAAAGTTGTGATAGTGTGCTAAGCAATCCTATGAAATCCCAAATTTTTGAAAGACACTCAGAATTAAAACCATCCCCTGTTTCCCCTCCCCCCTCCTCCTATAGAAACCTAAAAAATAACCTTCACTTAGAAAAACCTTTACTTACTATGGAGTACAAAAGTCACTCTTAATATGTAAAATTTTTCACAATTTCCATCTTTTTTTATAAGCCCTTAACTTCTCTTGATTTCTTGCGCCTCTATTTTGTGGTCATAGCCCATGACACCAAAGGTCTGCTAAACCAAATTTCTGCAAGACCGAAGTTCCATGCAAATTGATGCCCAGAATTTTATGTTCGTGCTGATTTAATGTAGAAGCACTTGGGATGGAATATGAATGTGAGAACCATTAGAGCATTTGAACAGCAAAATACAAGATAGCATTTTATACAGGAGTGTGTCTACCTTAATTTTCAGATGTGTTATAATGCAATTAGATATACCATCATTAAACTGCCCTCAATTCTTTGGGTGTCTTGCTAACCTTGACAACCGCTCCTAGTGTGAGAGAGCTTGCTTGTGACTAGTAGCAAATACTTGTAATTGTCCTTTTTATGAACCTCTTTGGGATATTGATCAGGGTACTACTCGGCAGAGCTAATTAATGGGCAGCTTGGGCAAGTGGGCAACAGGATGCTCCTAAAGGTGGACCAAACATCGCCTTTGGAGTGAATTGCAACAAACCTAAACACCACTACTCCCCCAACAGCCGCAGGTTCCTGGAACAACTGCAAAGTAACAATTTTCTGTGCTACACAAAGGCAAAGTCTGTTTAGTCTGTTTCATTGAAGAAAAAAGAAAACTTGGGGGTTAAATTGCAAAAGATGTGAAAACTGGGGAGTTCTGTTGAAATTAGTAGGACTAATGTACGGTTTCATTGAGGGCAAATCTAATACTGTGTCAGGGTGGTTGGTTGCTTGCATCATAATGCCCAGTAAGACTCACAAGGGGTGGAAGGTTCTCAATATAAGGGCATCCACTTCTTACATTGAAGGGGTTCATGGGCCTGTCTCACAAGACCTGATATACTTTCAGTCTAGTCGACCTTTGGTCTTGGCAACCCTAATTGCATTTAAGGTCATGTGACCTAAGTCTTGCCAACATTTTAGTCCCTTCTAGGTCTTGTGGACCTTTTACCTTTGGTTCTGTGAACTCAAATTCACGTTTGGTCTTACTTCAATTCATTTCTGGCTTCATGCTGATATAATGCACCAATGCAGCTTTGGTCTCCCAGACCTTCGGTCTTGTGGGAATCCCCCAGTTTTAGTATACCACTACTTTGCTCTGTTTCTAAAGTTGCTCTGTTACTGTTAGCCTGTCTGGACAAGCACCTCATAGCATTCCTTGTAAAGGAGCAGTTCAGATAACACTTCGTTAAAAAATAAGAGGATCTTCTCATCATCTACTTATCATTCCTCTTATAATATGAGGTTACACTGATCATCTTTGGTGCATTCCCAGTCTAGTCTGAACAAAGTGCATAACTTTGAGTATTTTGTAAGAAGAGTGGACATAATGCACTACAGGAGGGTTGTAAGTGTACTTCACATACTAAGAGCCACCAGCTTAACTGTGTGTTGTCAAGGACCTTATTGCCTGCTGTCAAGAGATGGCCTCATTTAGACAGTTTGAAAAGGAAAAAGTGATATTTAAAATACACCCACTTATACTTTGGATAAACATCTACATTCTATTCTGGTCTGTACAATAAAGTGGATTTTATTTTCACCCATAGTGCTGTTGTTGGTCATACAGTGGAGCTGTAATGGATTGTGAACACAGGCAGAAAGCCATCTTGAGCAAACCGGGACTAAACCTTTTGTTGTAATTACCCCTTATTGTATGTGGCTTTTTTCTGTAGTGTCAATGGGAGATATTAACTTCAATAGAAAACCATGGAAATCTAGTTTTAACCAAAAAAAGAAAAAAAAAATATAAAGGGGCCGGGGAAGGAGGAAGGGATGTGTGAGGCAGACATCAAAGTCAAAATCAGGGACCAAAATGGAAGTGAAAGAAATTTTTTGGAATCCTTTCTTCAAGATATCCTTGCAGTAGTACAAATTGTACCAAAAGTGTGTCAACGTAATCTATTTATAATATGTACTACAGACTTCTGAATTGACAGTTTGCTATTAAAATTGTGGGCCTGTTTGTCATGACACTATTAACGTTAGGCTGCTAAACGTTACAAGCAATGATTGCACAATTCAAATGATTTCCCCTAACAGTATTACAAATGCCATTAAACTTCGATTAATGGCAAAAATATGCGAGTTAATGATTTACTAATTAATTGCAATTCGACAGCCCTAAGTACAATGTCTATACATAACTTAATAGTTTTCAATATGCAGTCTTTTGTTCAAATATGTTTTTGCATTCCAGATAAGAAAGCTAGAGGTGGGAAGGTGTAGTACTGCTATGTTAAATATTGTTTTAATACAGGATTTTTGTTGAAACCAAGTCCCTTATAAAAGCCTGAATTAGTAACTGCATGCATCTGTATGGTATTGTGCAGAAGGCTTCCTGTAATCAGGTGCCGGGAGATTTTTACCCTACAGTCTTTGTGATTTGTGCACAGAATGTCTCCACGCTGCATGGCCAGGCGACATCATATTTTTGTATATAGCACCCGGTCAAAATCTTGGATGCAAAAACCATGCAACTGAAATAAGAGAATGTCTCCTGGTCATGAAAAAACAGCTCCCGATTCCACCAAAATCCCAGGGACCGGGAGCCAAAAGTGGGATTTACTGTCTCCTTGGCCGCTTAATGGAAGGCTTGATTGTGCAGTGCATTAGAAAACAGAATTGTGTCAGTGAAACAGGTTAATAGCTAGTGTAAGTGTACATGAATACAGTAAAGCCACTAATGTCATCGTTTGGTTTCAATCCTTAGACCAGTGTTCCCATGCATCCAATCAATGCATTTTGCAGTAAAAATATTACATCAAATCATTTCAACTAATTGTTCAAGATCTTTTGATTATGCTAACACAAGTCAGTGTTCGCAAATCTGGAAATGTCATAGAATTTTTATTACTAAAATATTGAAAGGATTTTTCACAATTGGTCCTAAAAGTTGCATGGAATGTTATTGATTTGCATCATTCTTAAGGTACCTGCATTGTTAAAAATCACATGCTGTATAAGGATGAATGGAGTGTTTTAAAAGGAAATTTTATACTTTTACAACCAAAATTTTTGTGAAAACATTGATAGACAGTCCAAAATTAGTAAGTTGGATAACTTTGAGAAATAAGAAATTCACTGCTCTCTAGCACATAAATCATTTGCTGACCCGAAGTTTCAATAAATACAAAATTTCAACTAATACAAAATTTATCTCTTTTGATATATATGAAAAATGCTTGGTAAGTGGATGAATTGCCAAAGTTTATTAGTTTTATTTTCTGTCTGTGCCTTGGTTGCCATGGTGATGCGAAGACTGTCAATACACTTGCACCTTGGAGTACCAGCTGATTAAAATTATGTTTTTAAGGCCTGTACAGTCCCACCTCAGACAGTAAAAATTCTTCCTCTTACTAAGTTTATTTCTAGCCTCTCCTCCAATTTAAACAAAAACGCCTGCCATTGTCTAATACACCTCCCAGACAAAGCTACAGTAGCATCAATGCACAGTTTCAATTACTCAAAGCTGTATCCATGCGCTACTTTGTCAAGCAATTGGGAACACTGCACAAGTCATAATTGATCGACCACAGTAAAGTTATGTCAATCAAAGGGCAGTCACCAATTGTAAAAAGCTATTTGAGGATATTCCTAAATCTTTCAGAGGGGAGTTTGTAGGGCCTTTAAGGAGCATCTTATGGCATACTAGTGAGCAAATGAATTTGATGCAAGGGTATGATCTCAAAAAAATATTTTACTAGTGATATGCAAAACCCAGAAAAAAAAAGAAAACCTTGAAATACAACTGAGAATAGATAAATTTCTCTTGATCTACAAAGTTGCAGCTCATTTCAACATAACATAATTGGTTACACCTCTATGTTTTCACATTTCATGTTTTTGTTTTTTCATTTCATAGAAAGTATTGAGATAGTCGAAAATGACTTCTGCTTGTAGCCTGCACCCTGACCGTCACACTGACCTAATCACTAACTCTTATGGCATTTGTCAGTATCCTAACCCTTAAGGTGTTTGAACAGGCGGGTGTTGAACAAACAGAGACCTAATCACTAACTCTTATGGCCTTCTTCAGTATCATAACCCTAAGGTGTTCGAACAGGCAGGTACTGTATTGAACAAACAGAATAGACTACAATAGAACATACAGTAGTCACCAACATACATAATTTATACTGAATTTCTTTTTTTTTTTGAGTCATTACAAGGTAGTACATATCGTACCATGTTGCCTTGATAGCATACCGTGTTGCGTTGGCAACTGTGGAGTGTTTTTTCATGGCTCTTAGTGCTTTGGTTTTTACATTATTACAATGTTTTATATATCAAGTGAATAATTTGGGATTCTTCATTTTCAGTCTAGTTTGAAGGGAAATATTGCCAACATGGAAAGAAAATACTTTTACTCATTATTTAAATAGTTCAGTCTCACCAATAAACTCTAGCAATAGCTTTATCTCCTCAAACTGATATAATGCATTACAAGAGTAACATCTGATGCATCATTTGAATTTTTAAAAGTTTGGGTGAACAAATTAGTTTTGTACAACAAATATCCAAATTTCTTCCTGTGAAAGCCTTTTTCATGAAAAGGGAGCTACTGTAATATTTAGAATTGTCTATCATTCTATAATGTCGGTTTAAAAGATAAGAAAATTTTCTGTAAAGCAAAAGCAGTATTTCCCTTTTAATAATAAAGCCATCAATTTTAACTTTGTGATCAGTGCATCCCATGAGAATTATTTTTTAATGGTTTTTGTATTTTATAATGATCTCTCTTGACCTCATTACTTTTGTTTCAGAAAAGGAAAAAGGGGAAAGTAAGTTGCATGAAAAAATGTCATGCCAATAGCAGAAACACATCATCAATATGCACTTAAAGGACAGAGTAACTCTTAGGCACAGGTCACACTACAGCGATTTCAGATCAGATCACAGTCCGATTTTTTTTTAAGTTTTAGTTAGAATCTTGTCCATCTCTGGTAGGAGAGAACTAAAAATTTGCCTCTCTGCGTAATGTATGATTTGTGTCACATGACTATGAAAAAGAAATGTATACTAATTATTTTGTGACGTCACATTGACGGACAGCTTTTATCGGTCACGCGTAGTCCGATAAAAGCTGTCTGTCGATGTGAGGTCACGAAATAATAAGGTTACATTTCATGTACATATTCCTCTGATGCAAATCATATATTTATCCAGAGTGGCAAATTTTTGGTTCACTCTGACCAGAGGTGGAGAAGATTCTAACTAAAACTAAAAAAAATCAGACCGTAATCCGATCCAAAATGGCTGTAGTGTGACCCACACTTCAGTCATTTTAATCATAAAGAAATGAACAGTGTGGAGAATATTATAGAGTGGTGCATGCATGTGTTTGTGAATAGGTGTTTCACATTCTTTGAGTTAAGTTTAGTTGTAGCCCCTCTTGTCTCATGGACCATC